>JAWPHD010024254.1:0-19747 GCA_037043455.1 Cyrtodaria siliqua | reverse complement strand
AACATTTTACACTCCCAACATTTAATCTGAAAACTCAGACTTTGAAATTTCAATAAAATGCTTTTTTTTCACCCAAAAATGTTATTTTGTATTATTTTCACCATTATTGATTCCTTAACAAACATATGTCACCATTTTCTTTACAATAACTCTGCAGAAAATCTTTCAGTGACAAATATACAATAAGGTCTTGACAATTTACTTCATTTTGGATGGGATACAAAATCAGCGTTTTCCAAATATGTTCGGTGTATGCATTTAAACTGTCAAAGGTTAGTCAATTTCGGGGAGAATTAAAATTTCATGTTCATAGTTCCATTGGTACTTATTAACCGTAATGAATAACTTGACAAAACATACTAAAACTTTTAGCATTGTTGTTTTGGAGCAAATTAATGATTTTTAGATATTATCAAAAATCTCCGACTCTTTTTAATTAACAGATCAATGTATATCAACATTATGTTCTTTCATCTAACGCAGAAGACCTGACAATGCAACATTGTTACCTTCTTTGTACCCGTTTGAAAATGGTATGCAGTCAATTTCTATGGTCGGCATATAGAAAATATTTTTGCGGTCCTTAATTTATTTTGAGGAGTATATGTGTTTCTTACTGGGACTATCCGGAAATGTTCCAATTAATGTTTAAGAGTTAACTTTCTTAGTTCATAATAATACAAGAAAGAATGGCCACTGACTTTTAACTTCAGACATGTTATATGTTATCATATGAATCTAATAGCCATCAAATTATGGTGTAAGAGCCATGTTCTTCAGGCCCAAACTTGCAATTTCAAATTACATTAAACTGAAAAGAATCGACTGAAACATCATTAAAATAACCCGGGTGAGTAACCTATTCTTGCATATATTATGTGCTACTTGAGTGTGCTTGAAAGTAAAGAGTCTTTTTCAGGTTCATTCATTTCATTAATTTTAATTTTTTTAGAATAGATTGTATTAGTATTTGCCGATTCTGTGTCGGACTCATAGACCCCCCGCCGTACACGGTGCACACCTATAACGTACTATGCAGGCGAACCTGCCAAAGAGACCACATACAACCCTGGGTTTAAAGGCCACTATTTCAGCTCCCATGTTGTATTGTTTTCAATAAAAAATGTAGTCTCGGCCAGCTAGACTTATGTCTTACTTGCATATGTATCGGTCTGGGCAGATTAAGCCAATTAAAGCGCCCACTAGCAATTTGCACAATTTATTCGCGCGTTTTTTTTCGACTATTTTTGCGTGACGTCATGTTGTAAATAAACTTACGACGTCAATTGTTGATGCATCAGTTAAACTTTTTAACGTCACTAGCTGCTTCTCATAAGTTATAAATGAGAAATTATTATAAATTAACTTAAAAATATGTTTTTTTGAAAGTCTCTTTGAATCTCTCAAAATCTCGCCAAAACCGTCCAAACCGTTGGGATGATTTCAAACGTCCTGTTTTCCCCAGAACCTGGTTCTGGATCAGTGTAGCATAGCGTAACGAAAAAATCAGAAGCGGGCCGGTTGACCGATGCTATAAAAAATCCACCTATATTAAGAGAGCAATTTGCTCTTCTCTGTAGATTTCTTTTAATTCTGGTTTTACTGTATATACATTTGGAAAGGCTCGTCTTACTGCGATGTGAACATATAACTAAAAATATCTATAGTAACAAAAACGCCAGACCGTTCGCTAGAAATATATTTCATATACTGTTTTTTTTCAGTTGTGCATTCGCAAAGGAAAAGTGCAAGGTGATTCATGCTCATGTAGTACTAGGAGTTAAACACTACGGACAATGTTCAGCCACGCAGCCACATGCATCAATATGGATTTTAGACAATCTGCTGGCTCATAACCACGATTTTTGTAAGGCAACAGAGCATATCGACTGCCACTCACAACCTGTTGATCTGATCTGTGGCTCAGATGGTAAAACATACCACACCCAGTAAGTGTGAACACGAGTAAGGCTGTAAGAGGTCGGTGTTCTCCTGCTGCTCTGGCTTCTACTTAGTCATTGAGTAGTTGGCTTCTACTTAGTCATTGAGTAGTTGGCTTCTACTTAGTCATTGAGTAGTTGGCTTCTACTTAGTCATTGAGTAGTTGGCTTCTACTTAGTCATTGAGTAGTTGCTTTGTGGCTTTGTCTGCTGCTTTTGTATATACATGAGTATGTATGTATGTATGTGTTATACTTATAATACCTATTACAGTAAATGCTGCCTTGTTTGTAAGATAATATAACCTGACGGCGATATCTTTATTTTCACTGTCCCGTTTTATTGGGATAAAGTATAGCAAGAATAAGGTTTGATGTATCCTAGAACCTGGTTTAAACCAGCGGCCTTTTTGCCACTGACCGTTCCAATGCGGCTGTCCTATTATCAACCGTTTTATGTTTGTAATATCATATCTTGCCTTTAATTCATCTTTGTAATTATTGTTTGTTGCTATGCCGTTGTTTGGTTGACTGTGGTCCTTGAATGCTACATTTCCTCTTTTATATCTACAGTTACATGTATACTTAAATTATGTTTAGATTAATGTTGTAATACAATTGTTTATGTACCTGCATATGGAAACATTTTGATTGTTGAAACTATTGCGATAATGGGCTACAATGTGTCACTTTCCGTCACTTTTAAAATAACATAGCATTTTATTTAAAGGTATCGACAGGCTACGCAGATTATAGCATTCGGTCATTTAATAATACAATTTAGAACAATAAACATGTAAAGAGAGTGTTAATTGATATCACTCAAATTGCACTGTTTCGTTTTTTATCTGAAAATAAAATACTACATGTACTTGTATGTGTTGTTTATATGAGTTGAACCGATATATTAAGTAAAGCAGTACAGCATACACTTCTAGCTTTTCGATTAATCTAAATACAGTCAAGTTCCGGTGCTGATAATTTGTTGTACAGACACTATATTGAAATAAATTATATAGAAGTCTTCCATAACAATCGACCTAAACCTTCGGCTAATACTATTGAAATATATTGGGCAACTTGGCTATGCTATATGCGATACCAGTATTATAATGCTTTTACAGCAAAATATTATCCTCTCAACGGGAAGGCTGGCATCAAATATGTCTGTTGTTTTATTCCAGTTGCGATTTCGTGAAGGCTAAATGCAAGAGTTTAGAACATTCACACGTGGATTTGCTTATTAGTCACCAAGGAGACTGTCATATCCATGCCACGCATGCGCATGCCACACATGCCCTAGTAACAACGACACATGCCCCAGCATCCACAGCGACAGTATCCGGGCAATCAGTAACCATGGCAGCCATTCAATCTCATACGCTGACGACTGATTCCTTATCATCCACAACGACAGACGCACTGACGACTAATTCAGTTTCAGCAACCACTCCAGCGACAGCTACAATTACGACTAATTCAGTTTCAGCAACCACCGTGGCTCTGCAGCAGATCATGCAGAATGTGTTTTGCCGAAACGTTAACCAGGTCAACTGCAATAACGTCTTCAGTATTGTCTGCGGATCTGATGGACAATATTATCCAAATGAGTAAGTACCCACTAGCTACTCCATCAGAAACGTAAGGAATGTCCACTGTGTAACTCCCCATGCATGCACAACGTGTTTGGTGTCCCCAACAACTACCACTTACACGCATAATTTAGCGGGTGCCTGCAGATCTCCCTCCTACACATGCTTACATTAGTTATGCATTTTACTTAAAGGTGAATGGCAACGATTTTTGTACTATTATCAATTACCAAATTTAACTATTAAACATCATATGAACATTTCTTGATAGTTCCGGAGAGAAACATATATTTAAAACCACTACTAAGTTGTATGTAAAATAAGTATTATTTGCATGACGTAGATACTACTTGTACCACTGCGTGACTGTACGAACAAATGAGGTAAATAAAAATGGTATAGCTGCACAACTATTACCAGATAATTGATAAATACATTTACCTTTGGATTAATTTACCTGTTCAAAATTCGCTACGTCATCAAATAAAATGTTATTCTCGCTTTTCACAATTATTGCAATGTGTGAATTGTAAATGAATATTCTTGTATATTGATTTCGATTTAAATAAACATAAACATGTTCATGAAGCAAAACATGGCCGGAGAAATTTAACACACTTGTGTTTTATGTCTGTGTGAATGTAAATTACTTACTCGTACTAATACGTCATGCAGCTTTATGTCCTGTGTTTCGATTAATACAATGATTATAATAGTAAATGACTAATATAAGATTCTGTCATTCATTTTGTATTTAGTTGAGTCTTGTACATGTATTAGTTTCTTACGGATGGTGAGAGGTGTACAGTACTGGTTATACCCAGGAATAAGTGGGGTTCTACCTCCACAATGACGTCATACATACCCTACTTGTATATGTTTGTGTTAAATGAATGTAGGCCTGACCTTTCTCTATTACAGCTGTGAATTGATGAAAGCATCATGCTCTAATCCGAATCTGCAAAAATATGATATCAGTGTGTGCACAGCGACTTCACCATCACCGTAATGTTGTGACTGTACAGAAGTTCTCCTGCAAATATCATGTTCCATTGTATAACAATGAATAAATATTGGTAGTTTGTCTTGTTTGACTTTTGATTATATGTATACACATAAATGAATAATCCTAAGTCTGATGAAAAAAAAGAATGAGGTTCAAAGCAAACTGTCAGTTTTATATTCTTTACATAAAGACCAAGTACATGTAACTCTTGTTTGATTTTTTGTTGTTTTCCATTGAGTTTCAAATGTAAATACTTTTATTCGCAATCCAAACTCTTGCGAATCACCCAGAGATGACCCAACAGAAAATGTGAGTCTTGTCAATTTGAGCGCTGAAGACAGGATAATAGCGAGGTCGTGTACACTTAAAATCGATTTAAGCTAACCGGTGGGCCATATTGCCCACTGGCCGTTCCAAATCGGTAACCCTGTCTTCACCACTTTATTGTTATTTTTCTCTTTCTTTTTGGTAAAGTACGGATCTACGGTGCAATTGCGTTTGGGTGCTGTGATTTCTATAGGACCATTTTTCTCATGTTTTATATTCTCAGCATAAAGAACAAGTACATATAACTTCTGAATTATTCCTTCTGTTGTTTTTCAGTTGAGTTTCAAATTTAAATACTGTTATGCGTAATATAAACTTTGGTGAAACACCCAGTGATGACAAAAAGGAAAATGTGAGTTTTATATTCTTTGCATAGAGCATGTAGAGACCAAGTACATGTACATGTAACTCCTTAGTTTTTGTTGCTTTCCAGCTGAGTTTCACATTCAAATACAAATACAAATAGGTTTATAAGTCCCTATCGAAATGCAGCTTTCACAGAACACAGGAAACCCACAGCACGCAAAATGACAAACATGAATGACAATGTTAATAAGGAGTAAAGGCATATGACGTTATAAACACAAAAAGGGGTTAAAATAGGGCTCCTTGGAACAGTCAGTGGAAAAAAAGGTCGCTAGGGGTTTAAACCATGTTCTAGGGTGCACCAAACCTAACACTTACCCTACTTCATCCCAATAAAACGGGACAGTGTAAATAAAGAAATCCCCGCCATGAACTATTCTCTAACCAACAAGGCAGTATTAATAAGCAATATAAGTAAAATACAAAGACGCTCGTATATATATAAATACAAAAAAACAACAATAGCCTAGAAAGCATCGAACAAGGTACTCAAGCCAAAGCAACAAGAAAATAAACCATTTAGGGCACGACAAGACAAGATAACAGACAAACATCAAACATCACCGTCATTTTGGGCATTAGGTAGACGCCATCATATGGTCCACAAAGAATGTACTCAATGACTTGGCAGAAGCCAGAGCAACACGAGTAATAAGCATTGAGGGCACGACACGACAAGATTGCATACAAACATCAAAGTCATTTTGGGCTTTAGGTAGACGTCATCAGAGGGTCCCCAGCCAGTCCTGTCATCGCACAATTAAAGAGGAAAGCATAATGGCGAACTGTAAATGGGTCACCAAGCATGCAGTGCGTTGCAAAATGATAGGGTCATAACCTCTTTTGATAAACCTTTAACAAATTTAACAACGATAGTATGAAAGTGATCATGACCAAGGATATACGAAGTTTGTAAATCACCATAGAAGTCAGGTTATGACAGTCTCGTCGCAGAAGAGTTCTTAAATTACTTTTATATGTGGAAAGAAGATCAGGGATAAGATAATAAAATTGCGTAAATGTTTCACGAAGCTATTCCAAATGTGTCTTTTCTATCATTCCCGATTCATTTCAGTTCAGTTGCGTTCGTGAACGGATTTCACAATACTCTTTAAAAAGCATTTTGAAATTTCAAAAATCTAAAAAGAACAACACATTAGTGCGTAATATTTCGAAATGGATATCGATGTGTCGATATATAAACAATTTCATCAGCGTTAACATTTATAACTAGATATAAAAAACGCACAGGAAAAGTAGCATTCACGGACGACAGTCAACCACAAACACACAAATAAACAAGGAACAACTTTAAAGATAAATAAAAAGCAAGATAAGACATCACAATCACAAACTTGTTGTAAATACAGCAAGGCAGCATTACTAGGCAATATAAGTAAAAACAAAGATGCTCGTGTATTTATAAATACAAAAAAACAATAGCCTAGAAAGCAACAAACAATGTACTCAAGCCAAAGCAACACGAAAATAAACCATTTAGGGCACGACAAGACCAGATAACAGACAAACATCAAACACCACCGTCATTTTGGGCATTAGGTAGATGCCATCATATGGTCCACAGCCTGTCCGGTCATCGAACAATTAAAGAAGAAAGCATAGTGGCGAACCACAAATGGGTCCACCATCAAGTAATATAAAAAAAACCTAGACAACCACAAAGGTAGTTCTAAGTGACTTGGCAGAAGCCAGAGCAACATGAGAATAAACCGTTAAGGGTAAAACAAGACAGGATTTATTTAAAGGAAAACATCAAATAATATCGTCCTATAAGGATTTAGGTAACGTACGACATCGTAGGGTCCACAACCTGTCCGGTCATCGCACAATCAAAGAGGAAAGCATAGTGGCGAACTTCAGATATGTCAACCACTATACATTCATTGCAATGCAGTATGATACACTTTTTAACACGATGAATAAAGAGTGTATGAAGGTGATTATACCACGGATCTAAGAAGTTTGAGAATCACATAGAAGTCAGGTTGTGATAGTTCTTGTCACAGAAGAGTTCTTAAATTACTTTTATATTTTAAAAGTGGACAGGGTTTCTATAATAACATTTTGCAAAAGTTTATGGTAACGGTAGCCATGGTGGAGTAGCTTTTTAGTTATACAACTATTACGAATATTAAAGTCCTCAACAGGACTACACGCTTTAGAGAAACAAATAAGTTTGAGGAACATCCCCATCTAATTTAAGTAGATTTTTTGCGTTCATCTTATACATAGTTCATTGTTGCGTTGGCGTCCATTCTAACCCATTACACTGCAACACAACTACCCATTTTATCTGAATGAAATAGTTGTTGAGAGACTAAGACAATGACTATAGACCAGAGCATGCTCCAAATAAGCTCATTTTATGGTGAATTATCGCTCTTGAGATGTGCCCCAGACTGTATATCGCATTTCTAAATAAAAGCAGTCTTGACTTACAATATTACACACATGGCCCCATATTCTCGAAACTTTTGAGTGGAAATCAAATTGAGATAATCATCAATTACAAATGTCCTGAAAGTTTCGGGAAGAAAAACACTGAAAACAGTTACAGCAAAAAGAAATATATGAATTTTGAGCTTGAGCATAATATTTTAGCTGAACACATTTCGAGAATATGGGGTCTGGTCTCTTACGAAGTATTAAACCGCCAACACACACTTAATGGACAATAAAGCACATACACAAACAAACTCACACCACACGCACAAAAGGACGCACGCACGCACACACGCACGCACACACACACACACACAGTTGTACTTTTCGCATAACAAGTTGAATGCATATTATAAAATCATTGCAGTGAAAAACATATAAGGAAAAGAATAGAATCAGCTAACATAAACCGCAAATTTAAATCATATTTTGGTATATTCATTTTCACTTGATTTGTCCTAATCCATAAACAGAAAAAGATAATGACATTAACGGTCATATTGGCCCTCATCTATTTCATGTTGAGTAGGGACATCATGTCTCACATAAAATGCCGATCCCCATAAACAGCAATGTGCAATCGCTTACTATCTGACGTGAAGGTGATAGTACAGGGTGATACCAAATCGCAGGGTGATAGTAAACAAATTATCACATTCGCAGCTTTGATGCGCGTTGGAATGCGTAATGCTTCGGTGACTTCATCGGCTCATTATGGTAAAATTGCTATTTTTAACTCATCATAACTTCGAAAGTATTTCACCGATTTCAATAAACTACCACTCATTTTCATAGTTACGTTATTTTCAATCCAACGATATCACTTTCATAGCATTTGTTTTGAAATGGATGCTCTACGAATTGTATCCTGCACTTGTCATATAGCCTTATATCACCCAGAAGTTTTCAATTTGCATTTTTGACTTATGCTTCGGACAAGATTGATTGAATTGGATTTTATAGTCGCACCAACAGCTAAGGGCAATTTTCGTGCAAGGGCGGGTACCTGGGTAGAACCACCGACTTTCCGCAAGCCAGCTGGATAGCTTCCTCACATAAAGACTCCTAGGCTTCGGACAAGAATTACAAGTATAAAAGTACAAACTGTATATGGGTCAACCAAAAAACATGCATGCGTTGCAAAATGATAGGGCTATACTAGTATACTCGTTTGATACAAGTTGCATAAAGATTGTATAAAAGTGACCAAGGACCTTACAGATTTTGTAAATTAATTGACCATAGAAGTCGGGTTGTGATACCTGTTGTCGCAGAAGAGTTCTCAATTTATGTTTGTATTGTAAAGGAGAACAGGGCTACGATAAAACGATTTTACAAAAGTTATCGAAGTTTATGGAAACGGTAACCCTGATGCAGTAACATGTATGTTAAACACAGCTTACACATATTAAAGTCCTCATCTCGATTAAAAGCTCTAGATCAAAACAAAAGAATCAGCTGAGAGCCATAGGCCCCATAGGAAATTGCTCTGGAAACATCCCCATCTATCATTTCTATTTACAGATAAGTAACAATGTCACAATATTTCTTTATTGTCATAGAATTTGCTACTTATTTCTGCATTTTCATCAGAGAGATGTAAACAAATAAGTATAAAAGGCAAACAGGAAATTCGTCTTTCACAGAACACGGTAAACCCAAAAACGAGCAAAAAGACAAACATGAATGGTAATGTTAATAAGGAATGAAGACTTATGACGTCCAAAACACAAACAGGGTTGACAATAGGGCTACCGCCTTGGAACGGTCAGTGGCAGAAAAGGCCACTGGTGGTTTAAACCAGGTTCTAGGGTGCGCACACTCACACCTCACACTTACCCTACTGCCATCCCAATAAAATGAGACAGTGTAAATAAATAAATAAATCCCCGCCATGATATATTCTCTAACCAACAAGGCAGCATTAATATAAGTAAAACACGAAGATAATCGGGTACATATAATAGCCTTGAAAGCCACAAAGAAGGTACTCAGTGACTTGGCAGAAGCCAGAAAAACAAGAGAATAAACCATTGAGTGCACAAGACAAGATTGCAGACAAAAATCAAACGTCACCGTCTTTTTTGGCTTCAGCTAGACGTCATCATAGGGTCCACATCCTGTCCGTTCATCGCACAATTAAAGAGGAAAGCATAGTGGCGAACTGTAAATGGGTCCTTCACTAAGCATGCAGTGTGTTGCAAAATGATAGGTTCATAACCTCCTTTGATAAACCTTTTAACAAGTATAACTGGGAAGGGTTTAAACTAATGTTGGTAGAACTTTTTACCCGACCCATTTGTCATCATATTATTTCTATTGTATACATGGTATATATGTGGATATTATTCTGTCTGTAAAATATTGGCAATAAAATAGTTTAAATCAAGTGTAACAAAGATAGTTTAAAAGTGACCATTACCAAGGATCTTACGAAGTCTATAAATCACGTCGCCATAGAAGTCAGGTTTTGCTAGACCTTGTCGCAGAAGAGTCCTTAAATTACATTTATATTTGAAAGAAGATCAGGGTTACGATAATAAAATTTTGCAAAGGTTTTACGAAGTTTATGGTAACGGTAACCCTGATTGAGTAAGTCGAGAAAAGAAACGTTAATATCAGAAATATTAGTATTGTTAAGTTGAAGTTCTTTAGGATATGTATTATTAACCATATTAGAAAAGAAAGGGTTGGCAATGTTCAATACGTCATCCAGATACCGAGAGGTGTCATTAAAGGCTTCAATAACATCTGCCTGGGTATCTGGTGAAAGACTCAACATGAAATCTCTTTCATAGCAATATAACAACAAATCTCCGACAAAGGGGGCACAGTTCGTGCCAATAGCGATACGAACAATCTGGCTATAAACGGTAGTTCAATACCTGACGAAAATATTATCTAATAGAAAAATAAGTGATTGACAGACCGAGAAAAAGAAGCTGCTATCAGAATTAGCTTTGTTGCTTTGACGATCTGTAGGGAAGATAGCGTTAACCATAGTAATACATAAATGGCTGTCAATGTTCAATATATGATCCAGATACTGAGCGGTGTCAGTAAAGGCTTCAAATTTGATCTGCCGGAGTATCTGGTGAAAAAATCGACATGACATTTTATAGACATACAGAAACAATTCTGCGACAAGAGGGTCACAGTTTGTACCCATAAGGATACCAACAAGTTGTCTATAAACTATAAACGCTAGTTCCATACCTGACGGAAATATTATCTGATAGGAAAAGAAGTGCTACACTAACGTCTTGGCAAGTCCACATAGTGTTATTGACCGAACTGCCATTAGTAATAAATGCTTTACTATTGTTCCAAGCCAACATGTAGTATTTTTCTATAGCGAAAGTAGTTTAAATGAGAGCAGTAGGCTTGTCTTTGCCAATGTTGTATGAACATGTAGTATTGAGCGTGAAAGAAAAAAAAATACTTTTATGCACATTTTATAAGGAACGTCTCCTGAATGTTTAATTGACCAAAATAATTTAATCCCATAGTTGTCATAACCTTTACCACAATATTGTTTAACGTGAGTAAAAGCGTTTATGAAATTAAGGTATATTTTGAGTATCATTCTATCAGTCTTCTAGATTGTCCCTAACATTCAGTGTGTTTCGTTAAATATAAGTTTTTGGGTAAAGATACATGTAACTAAACGGAAAAGACAACAACAGAAAAATACAACACAAAACAAATTACATCCAGCTTGTACTTCTCAGACAAATGTAAAACAGTTCAACCCGTATACATACAAATACTTACAAATTGTTTGAGTACAAAAATAGAACAGGAAAAGTATCATTTAAGGACGACATTCAACCACAAACACACACATAAACAAACAAAGTACAACTTTAAAGTTGAATAAAAGGCAAAATAAAACATCACAAACACAAAAGGGTTGACAATAGGGCTACCGCCTTGGAACGGTCAATGACAAAAAAGGCGGGATGTTTAAACCAGTTTCTAGGGTATACCAAACCTCACTCTTACCATATTGTCATCCCAATAAACACATAAATGATCATGTATGTATAATTTAGTAAAAGGCCTAAAAAAACACAAAGTAAGTACTCAGCCACATGGCAGAAGCCCGAGCAACAAGAGACGAAACCGTTAAGCCGGGTACGACAAGACAAAGCCATAATTAACCTAGTGATCGGCACCCCCTAGCGCCATCTTTAAAATAACTATGACTTATATTAGAACAAGTTCGGTATGTTAAGAAGAAACAAAAACGTGCATGTGATTATGTTACACTAAATTTCAAACATAAGGCCGAATTCTCATAAATATACTGAAAGGAATGGGTATTCCACTGTATAGTGTATGTTTAATTTGCTACTGCTAATCGAATGGTAAAGAGCGACCTTAGGCCTGTCCTTTCGGAAAGAAGATTTAAACAGCACCGAACGCACCAATGGTTACCCCTTTAAAGTTTTATTATCTACAAAATGCGCATTTGTCTCAAGCAGGTGAGCAAACTTAGGCTTTAAACTTTGCAATCTCAACATTAAACACAATACTGAAATGGCTTGACTTTTTCAAGCGAAACTTGAACATTTATGAATTTCGTCTAACAAAGTATACTTTGACTAAGTTAAGGTCGTTAGTTGTAGTCCCTTTCTGTACAAAACACGTTGAGATATATCTGGAATATTACGCTGAATTAGGTGTATATAATAGTGTAGTATAGGCAATGTTTTGATTATGCGTTTCTTTTTCCTTTCAGTATATGTTGTAAATAGTAATTTAAAGGTGCTGGTGGTAAGTTAGAAAAATATGTATGTCAATTACAACTAATTGATGATGATTGAAGGTTCTTATCAATTTGTGAGTTGTAATTAGAATGAAATGTTATTGAATTGTTAACTACATATATTCCATATGAGTTATCAGAACAGAACAGAAGAGAACACACCCAGATTTGTATATATCTGAACAGAGTACACCAGGAAATGTTAATAATTACTTTGCGAACTATGTAGTATTATGATTAACAGATATATGTTGCTTTATTCTATATACATTCATAAGTCCAGTTGTAATATAATAATTGTGGTGGTAAGTCCTACGTTTATGCCATAAAAATAAAGTTGTTTGAGTTTTCCGTACACCCGAACATGGCATGCGGCTCATTCTGATGCATTACTAGGCGCATATTATGATGCCTTTTCAAAACCATGTTCTGTTCCAGATGATCACATCTAGCCCCTTTATACTCACCTGTTGAATATTTATTCCATAATCCGTTCATGGTTCATTAGTATTGAATATCACTAAACATTGAATTGTTGTCGAACGGCTCATCAATACAACAGATAATGCGACCCAAAAGAGAGGTGAAGAATGCATAGGAACCGAGAACCAACCCCGTCCTACTCTTACTATCGAATATATTGTTATGATGGGGTTTCCGGTGGTTGAATGTTTATATTCTGAGAGGTCAGTAAACTTTCACTTTTAGCAGCCATCGTAACCTTAGATATTTAAAAAGTTGTTGTTACCAGTTCAAAAACGTAACGATTACTTGATTTACATACTCATCATCTAATGTTACAGGCACTAAACGTTAGTTTTGATTGACTTTTCACTTTTATAAGAGCATTGTTTTAGTAGCCATTGTCGTTGTTGTTGTTGTTGGTGGTGGTGGTGTATTGCACTATGAGATGCTGTTGCCTAGATACATGTCATCTGTCAACTTTGGAAGACAACGATCTTTGCTTAAGAAAAGAGTTAAAATCTACCCTGAATATGTACCCTGCTCTGATTCAAATGTATCAGCATTGTAAACTAATGTTCATGCTATAAATCTATGATTATATTAGTTACATAGTTTAATGCAGAAATCATTATTTCTAGGTATTTAAAGTTAAGGGGAATCTTGGTTATTTGTAATTGTAGAGTAAGGTGCGAGTACCCCGCATTTTCCGGGACAACGTTCACGACGTCTTTCATTCGGGAATTTTCCCAATACTAATGTTGCGGGATTCCATTGTTGTTAGTTGTGAGATAAGGGGTATAAATAGCCTCCAAAGATTTGTATATGGGACTCCCTGAATTTTCTACTGAGGTAAAGCCTTAGTTGTTTGCTTAATTCTGGTCATTCAGAAAAAAATATCATAATTAATTTAAACTTTTAGGGGCATTTAATTGGTTAAAAGTTAATATTTAACTCATTACAAGTGTGCATTTTAAACTTTATTCACGCTAAATTAAAGAGGTTATAATCTTAAATAGATTATTTTTTCATACATAGTTATTTTACCATAAATTGTTGAGCTCCATATTCTTTAGAACACCTATTGTATTATTTGATGTATATTTGTTATTGATTCATGTTTTAAATACTATTGTAAAGAAAATAAATATAAACAAATTAAAGAGTCATTAACAGCCATGATCTTGTTCACTATTCAACCTACCTACTTAGTTTTAATTTGTTAACATAAGTCCACCTTATATATTTATCACAAATACAGTTGAGAAGTGAAGACGCCGGCTCGTAACAATCTATGTATGGTTTTGTACCGTGCTCATAATATAGCTAGGAGAAGTGCCTTGCCTAAGGAAACACTAAAGTAATTTGGATTAGCCCTGAAGACCGAAACATGTGTTCTCCGGGCCTAACGTTTTAATCAGTGCGCCCCTACGGTCCCTACACCGCTGCACTTAGACTGCGTAGTATCAGTAAGTATTTGATTTGTACTTAAACACCTAACATCAATTTACAGAGCACGTAGAAAGATTTAGTTTTGGAAGTTATATAACATAAAAGTAGTTAAGGATAAGCTTCTGTAGATGTCATTAATTCTATAATTATAAATCTTGCTGTAAAGCAGATGCAATTAATAGAAACAGGAACTATATCATTCACATAGCTAAGAAAACGAAGCTAAGCATGTGCTACAAGAAACATAAACGTGTTAACAACACGGGTACCGCATTGGGACCGCCGCACAAATGCCGCTGGGAGTTTAAACCAGGTTCTAGGGAATATAGAATGTAAAATCTACCTAGCCAAAAGCGGGAGAAAATGGGGCATACGTTTTTTATCTGAACTGATTCACTATTGAAATGGCAAGTTTGTCACCGAAAAAGGTACAAATCAGACGTACTGCTATATAAATAATGTATTGGGCTAAAATTATTAACCATCGATTATTTTATTTACTTAACTGCATTTGAAAAATTAAAAATGTAATACTCAATCTCCCCGTTCTCACTTTTTGAAGATTTTGAACTAAGGCAGATGGGCGCTCTCGTCTTTGTTTGAGAACAGCTCTGTAAAATAGCGCGGAATAGTACATGTATGTGTTTATTTTGAGAAAATCATAAGTCCTATGTTCAAGCTCACTAGTAGTGGATGCAGTTTATATTAATCCATCGAATAATGTGGCAAAGACTATCACAACCTGACTTCTATGGTGATGTCATTTACAAACTTCGCAAGATCCTTGGACATGATCACTTTCATACAATATTTATTAAAATTTGTTAAAAATGTTATAGAAAAAGGTTATGACACTATCATTTTGCAACGCACTGCATGTTTAGTGGTTGACCCATTTACAGTTTGCCACTATGGTTTTCTCTGTTGTTGTGAGATGACCGGACAGATTGTGGACCCTATGATGACGTTTAACTAAATCCTTGTAGGACGGTACCGTTTGATGTGTGTCTTTATTCTTGTATTATCGTACTCTTATTGGTTTGTTCTCTTGTTGCTATGGATTCTTCTACCAAGTCATTGAGTCATATGATGTGGTTTTCTGGGCTTTTGTTTTTTATATTATATAAATATGACCCGTTATGAGTTTGACTCATGTTGCCTAGTAATGTTGCATTGTTTGATAGATATCATAAACTTGCGGAGATATCTTTATTTATACTTTCTCTTTTATTTGGATGACAATAGGTAGGGTAGGAGTGAGGTTTGGTGAGCCCTAGAACCTGATTATTACCCTTAGCGGCTATTTCGCCACTGACCGTTCCAAGGTGGTAACCCTATTGTCGACTCTTTTGTGTTTGTGATATCTTATATTGCCTATTATTATCTTTAAAGTTGCTCTTTGTGTCTGTGTGTGTTTATGGCTGACTGTCGTTACTGAATGGTACTTTTCCTGTTGGAATTATATATCTACTTTTTATGACAATTCTATACTTGGAGCCTATAGGAATTGATTTGTGTGTATCTTCTCTGTACGATGTACCAAACCTCACGTTTACCGAAGCATGTCTACCGATTCATTTATTATGCACTCATAAAATGTGTCAGTCGCTCATTGCAGTTTGTTTTTCCTAAAATTTAATACTAGTCTATTTTATAATAAATTTAATGCTAACATGTTGGTATACTTATGTGAATACTAAGCTCGTTATCAGACACAAAGCTATCTTCCGGGTTACATATACTCACCAAATGACACTGTTCAACATTTGTTCCATGACTAGTCGAACCACTAAAGGCCGGAGCAAGATAAGACAGTAATCCTTCGGGATTGGCCCCAACAATCACCTAAATTTGATAAGTACCAGGAAGAATTGATCAAGCAGGCTAATAATAGAAACACTGTGATATGCATATTTCAGTTAGTAGTATTAAACACGTATGTATCTAGACTGAAGAAATGAATTACAACGACCCCCATAATTCAGTAATTTACTGACGAAAAATGACTTACTTGAAAAACAGACATTAACAGAGCACTCCGATTGTCTTGCCCTCCGCCACCTGTTCATCTTTCACTAGCTATTTCTGCATAGTCTCTATACCCTATACTTCACCCTCCCTTATGCATTTCACTCTCGCTCACTACTGCCTCTCCCTCTCTCTGCAGCCCCCATCCGGCATATTTATATATCCATTTTCTTTCTTTCCGCTCTATTTTCTCTCCATTATCATTCCAACGCTCGATCTATTTACATATTCGTCACCCTTTCTCGTCTATTCCCACTCCCTCTACCTCTCATCCTTTTTCAACATTTTTTCTCTCTCTAATTCTCACTATCTTTCTGATCTGTCTCTCGCTACTTCTACTTGTCGTTCTGATATATACTTTTTTGCTCATCCAGACCTCTCGCGAGACTACTCTCAAAGAAGTCCATATGATGGTCTGGAGTAAAGCTTCTTTAAAACTTTTGACATCAAAACGAGGTGTGGACAAAAAAGAAATCACCGGCCTCCGATTGGTCAACTTCAGTTTGTTATGGAAATCCATGGGAATCACCTCCTACGTCACGACAGCGTCAACTATTACGTGACGTTACGCGCATTGTTGTGCAACAAAATTACTCCAAACATAGTCCGCGGATCACGATTAATGCTAAAAATAAATTTTAAACATCATTTTGTAAGATTATATTATGTTTTTAGAGAAACTACAATAAAACGAAGTTTATTGTATATTTAATAAGGACGTACACACATCCCATCGGAACTAATGTTGCGCGTAATTCAACGTGCTCTTTGATGTTGCAAGCAAATTGACGTCACGTCGCAGTCAGTTTCGACGTTTGGCGCCGTCTATCGGTCAACATTTCTAAAGAACAGTGAGTCCAGACGCTCGCTAGCTCTCGCAGTCAGCTTGAGTGTGACTGGATGATAGAGACTAAGTTTTACATGGGTGATGGAAGCCTGATCTTACACAGGGGTAAGATAAAAGTCGCGAGTTGATATCAAACATGACAGTTGCATGACGTCATTGTGTAAATAAACATACAAAACGTTATTAGTGGCGACGTCAATGCGCACAATGTAAATGATATTATATAATATGATAACAGAATCAATCACGGGTACATGTATCCGAACCAGATAGTGAACGTTCAGCGTTCAACAGAGCCTCTGTTTCGATACAGAAACAATTGTACCTCGACCATGCTTGAATTGCCTTTTCTTCACCGGATACCCATGGACGATTCTTATAGTCCTATCCAGCTCATTTCCTTTCTGTATTATATGTCCTTTAATTCACTGTTCCTAACATCTGTCTTCTCTATATCTCTCTTCCTTTGTGTGTTTGTTCCCTCTCCACGCTCTCTCTCTCTATCTCTCTCTCTCTCGCTCTCTCTCTCGCTCTCTCGCTCTCTCACACACTCACACACACGTCCCCTACTTCTTATCTTACAGTCCAGTTGTACAGTATCCTGATATGACTTTTGAATATACACATTTAGGTTATGTAATGTATGCAACGTTTAACCTTCTACAGTGATCTATCCATTATTTCAATTTGACTAATGGCATTCATGTTACAAAATATCTATTTAAGATATTGAAGTCGTAATGAGTAGCAAATATATACTACATTGATCAAAGTTCTACCGTACACATATATGGACCTGTTACTGATATTTTGAAATGCAGCTCATTACACGTTTGAAAGTTTTAGATATACATCGAAAATAGAAAAGGTTAGAATTTGCACGGTATGCACGTACTTATTTACTTACTAACTTACTTACTTGCTTACTTATTTACGTATTTATTTATTGATTTATTTATCTATTTTGGTGATTCTGAACATGTTCTTTTTGAGCCCAATCTATTGCTTTATATACCGAACAACATGTCTAATTACTCACTTCTGTATCTTAACTAATTTTGTTATTTTAAAAATATTTTGCAATAGTTGTGTGATAGGTATTTTGTTTTGACCCATAGTTTGTAAAACATTTATTTTTGTTTCAATTGTTTCATCTTTTGAGAGTTACTCTCCCTTTATATGAAAACATACAATGTGTGATAAAACATAAAACATGAATCGAAGTCCACTTAAAGATACAAACTTCTTAAAATTGGTATGAAATTATACAAAAAAAACACACATCAATATTTGACCCATTTATTGCAGATTTTCCGTCTATAAGAAACTAAAACTTGGATAATCCTAAATTACCTCCCTTTTAATTGAATATTGTTTGAAATTCAAGTAACTGTAATTCAGAGTTAACATTAAGTATTGTCTTTTGCAAACGCATTTGTAGTGATATTGCTAGTAAACATGATGTCAATGTAATTTTAGCTGGCATATTTTTTAGAATTAGGTACATCAAAAGTTGCACTAATCAAGTTACGAAGTACTTAACGGTATTCTATTTACACATTTGAATAAATGTTATAATTTATTTCTAAGAAACACATCGATTTAAAAGATTTTAACATGCGCATGCGCACTATATAGGCCATGAGCCAGACAATTTTCGCTACCATCTCAGGTGGCAAATTCTTACTGGTACCACATTATGGAGTACATTGTACAGAAAGAAAAAAATCCATGATAGCAGTGCCAAGAGGGTAGCTGTTTCCTGTTATTAGAGTTATCACCACTTTTAAATAAAAGTCAGGTTTCTTTAAAATATTGTTTTCTCTAAAATCTTAAGTGCTAGAGATCATATTTGGCTCCGCCACAGTGTCCACATACTTACATAGAGTTATTATATAGGACAATCAAATATTCTGCGTGTAGCATAAGCTTAAGGTGCTCTACTAAGTCTGTCCACATGGTGACCCTTAATTGACTCAAGTTTGGTCCTACTCCATGGATCACACTATTACAATGAGTAAAGCCATTAAATAAAAGTCTTTAAAAATCTCAGAATCTACATGAGCTAAGTGTCTAATAGTATAAGCCTATTGTTCTTTGACTAGTTTGTTCCAATGGTGATACTGAGGTAAAAGTTTATCCCAATCACAGTTTTACATACAGTTATATTAGGCAAATTGCTGTTGTAATTGTTTCTTTAGCATGTGACCACTTTGAGAGGCGAGGCCGAAGCGATACCCTTTGGCGTCTTGTTTATTACTAAGGGACTTTTCATGAGGTATTAAATTATAAAGACCAACATTAGTTAAAACAATTGAAACCATTAAGTTAATTAAGTATTTCTAATTTAACAATGTTTTCAAGTCGCATATTTTATAAATCCACCCATTAAAACAACAAAGTAGGCTGCTGTATTGTCATGGCAAACAATTTAAGGGCCAATTAGGTATTCACATGAATTATATGACTACTGTAGCTTTGTCAGCAGCATTGT
>JAWPHD010024253.1:0-19748 GCA_037043455.1 Cyrtodaria siliqua | reverse complement strand
GTCTGTTCATGAGACGTAATGTAAAGTGCAACAACTCTCACACGCCACACAAAATAAACCCCGTCAAAGTTTCTTTATAAATGTCATTGATCTAACCTTTCGTACTTTGCACTAACCTGTGGGTGCGCCAGGAACTAATTATTCAGCATTTTTTTTTATCATTTTGATACTCCGCTACAGGGATTCTTTTTTGTGAACAGTGCCGGACTATTTTATTGAAAAAAATCTCAAAACGCCGCCATTTTTTTTGTACAACTCGCGATTCAGACTGCCGTTATCGAGTTTACGCGTACAGGTCTATGTTACTGGCGTAAACGCCTTTGGGTCTCACACCTCAATTAATTTTCCCATAGGGTTACTGGAAAGCCTTTTCCAACATCTGAGCTTCAAAGCAGGGCAGCAGACATTGTTGTTGGTTTAATATCTTCAGTATAGCCAAGACCAGTAATTTAAAACAATAAAATACATAAGTTAGCCAGATTTTTTTTTTTTCTAGCTCATGTTTTGTGAACCCTATGGAAAATACAAAATTCATACACTATCTAGCTGAATATGCGGTGCTTCGGTCAAACAATTCTGAAATTTGAATGAAACCTCATATCGATATGGGATTTTTTGTATCATCTGTCTTTTACACTGCAGATGTAAGCTAAAGCAAAGAAAAACCTATTTTTCAAATTAAAAATTGCCTAAAATTGAGTAAAAATAGAATTATTTTCTGTTTTCCTTTTGTCTCCGTGAGCTTTCAGGGGAGATAATAGAGGTGTGAGGCCTTTGTAAACGTTCTGCGTCAGATTACGTCATGCATACGTAGAATGAGTTGACACGCTGGTAAAAGTTGAAACAGGCGAGTTGTAGGGCATATCGTGGAACCTGATGTTACACTGCAGTGTGTTTACGTAAAGAATAAAACAGTTTGACTGTCGTAGAACCCTGCAGATAAATAGGCCTAACAAGTAAGTTTAGTTATAAATTGTAACTCGTTTTTCTGCATAATTTGTCTGATTATTTTTTATGCGAAGCACATGCATGTTTCACACAATTTCATTTCCAACGTTGAGGTGGGTACTGTAAAGACATCCTGAAATAAACTTAAAACTGAGTGAATTTATAAACCCTGACAATTCGCATAATTGCGAGGATCAACCTTCTCTTTTGTGTGTGCGTGGGTGATAATTTAAATCGGACACTCACAAAGTCTCTCCTCCAATTCGGGCTCTATTCGTTCTCGTTACCTAATACCTAGGCTCCCGACCCCAGCCACGACCAAGATTTCTCCCACACAGTGACATTCACTGGTATGGCTATGACGGGGAATACCTATGATGGGCAGTGTCAAACCTCATATCTCACCCCATACTAACTTGACCTTTCTTTTGAATTTGCTTTATTCTGGCTCTGCACCACCCTGTTACCACAGCCTGGCACAGGGTTAGAATAATCGAGTTGTTTACTTATATACACGGCCTGCCATTTTTTTGAAGGAAAAAAATAGGCCGACCATAACCTAATTTATTTAACATGACCTGCCATTTCTTGAAAACAAATTAGGCCGACCATATCCTATTATTTTACATGGCGTTCCATTTCTTGAAAAAAACAACATATATAGGCCAACCATAACCACGAACAAGTTAGTGTCATAGCCAACATGTTTTAAACCAATCTATACATGTTCTAACAAGCTTACTGTAAATTATAAATAAAATTGAATCCTTAATGAAATATTCAAATTTTAGATGATAGTTATATAGATATATGTTTATATATTGTTTCATTTATTTCCATAGGGAGACATGATGCCTGCATGACTTCAGAACCAAATAAATATTCTGATCTGACATCCGCTGTGACTCTTGGTTGGACGAGTTGACTGTTGAGGTTGAAGGAAAACTAAAAACATGGATTTCATAGAGCTTTGTATGCAGGTGTTATTTAAAAAAGCATTTCACACCATGAGGCAAAATAAAATTATACCTGTGTTTACTGTAACATTGCTGAAAAAATAGGGTCGGTAGGTAGGCATTTTATTTATTTTACTTTTTTATTTAAAGTTACATTTAAGGTGGTGAAGAGCTTTGATGAATGGGAAAATGTGATATTTTAACAACTACAACAGATAACAATATGAAATTGTGTATGTTTTATTGTTTCCCAAAAGGCCTGGTAACAACTGGCTCTTTTCCCAAACATTTGCAATTATTACAAAGGGGTAAAACAGTTTTAAATGTTTTCCGCAAGTCCGAAAGAGGGTCAGCTCCAACAGCAATGAGTACATGAGTCGGCTGGGATCAGTCCAGCTCCATACAGTGTGATCACCAGTGGGGCCTGACATGTTAAGAGTGACTTGACTTCCATGATCTTCCTGAATATATGACCATCAGGAAGGATGGGGGACCCACAAATTATGTGGTTGACCTAACCAAGAGCAGTTCTTGCCTCCCAGACAGCTGAATAAATATTCAAAGTTATGTCAAATGTTAATTGACCATTTGAATAGTTTTGTAAAAGTGTTGACTTACATGTATATTACTTCTCTAACATCAGAAAGTAATAAATATTTATGAATTTCTCATGTTAGTTATAATGAGGTTGAGTTCAGAAAATTATTATGGAACGGCATACTTCTTCAAGAAGTTTTAATGCAGTAGTAGTCGATTCCAATGCTTAGTGCTGAGAAGCAAGTAAACATATGCACATTAATATTAATATTTTAGAAACAAACTTACGACAGGTGGCCTGGAACTCTGGGCATTTACCGACCTGTCTGTGGTACTTGTCAAAGAATTCAACAATCGATTATTTATGGAGAGTGCGCTTCCATGTGCTGACATTTCGAAACTGTATAGCCAAAACGGCTGTCAAAAAATATCTTTCATTTGTTTGTTGTTTTTGTTTGTTGTTTTGTTTTTCAATAAAATAAAAAGAAGTCGAGGGTGTTTTCAGAGGGTCGGTCGGGTTACAGTAAACTCAGGTATAATTTTATTTAGCCTGATGACAATAATATATTTAGGAAGAATTACCTAAGAAAATTGTATTCCCCATTCATGGATTTTTCCCCAATTTAGGCCAAAAGGCCCCTTCCCCAAAACTGGTAAACTGGCCCTGGCTCAAGAAAAATGATTTTCTTTTGATTTACATACATGTATTTCAAGTCATATATCTGGGCTCCATGGCTCATTAAATAGCAACATTGCATTTAAAATTTACATTTACTTTATTTATTTTCTTTTAAAAGAAATAGCGTTCATTTCAAATAAACTTTATTTTTCAATGAGATATACACACACACTGTAAATACACTGACGGTAGTGGTCTAGCTCTCTGTAACAGAGTCATGCATGGGGACTTAACTTATACATTATCATTTCTTGTTTATGGGTATTTACTAACGTAAAATAAAACTATTTCTATAACTGGTAAAATTTAGGCATTGAATTATACATGTATAATGTGTTCAGCAGATGAAACCGGGGGTTCATAAGTGGCTAAGTGACACTATCCGGATATACCAGGACATGTTTATATTTGAACATCTGTTATCTAAAGACGTAGGATGCTGTTGTTTCCTCATTAAGTAGTGTCATTCAGCTTACGTAAATAATAAACTATACGAACTTTGTCACGTGTGTGTTGAAATAAGTAGCACGTGTAACAACTCAACACACACGTGTCAAAATTCGTATAGTTTATTACGTTGAATAGCAAAGTCATCGTATAGTTTTATTAAACAAGTAATTGTTGATGTAAGCAAGGTCAGTTCAAATCATAAAGTTAATCAGTTACTTCTGCAACAGAGTCAGATTCAATTACTTCCTAACAACAATCGTTTTGCCGTAAACACCAGCAAAGTTCGTAACACTGAACCGTTCTTTATCGAACCAAGATCCTAACCGACACTGCACTGCTGTGTCTCTGCCGCTTTATGCAGGCCAATATATACTAACAGCACCCCTACTGTAGTACATGAATCCTATCGAATCTAAGTTTAGTATCACTAATATGATGATTATAAAGTGGTCAAAGTTTGATTGGTCAGCTGAATAAATGAAGTATAAAGCCGACATACCCACAGGAGTCCGATGAATGGATGGTAGATTTTACCTAATAAGTGCATTTTCTTTATTTTTCAGACAAGTTACTGCCATTTTCACAAAGTGTATGGTTACGGTATTCAACTAATGGAGCCAATTGATGAAAAATAATTTCAATGGATTATCTTGAACTATATCTACATGAAGAGTGACAGGATGCTCATTACTCAAAAACAAAATCCCTGGATCATCGGTTTTCCTCCTGCATAAATATCACTTTCATCCGTGCCATTAAGAGTGATGTGAAAGAAAGTATAGTTGCTTGTTTCGTACTCAAAAGTCAATAAAAAACAATATCCTTTGAGAAGTTGAAGAAATACATAATTGTATTGAACATAACCATAACCATACATAACCAAGCATACATGTCGATGATGAGCTATGTTTAAAAAAAAAAGTTCCCAATTGAAAGATTGAAAAAAGTAGCGTACGTGTGACACGTATTGAGTAGAAAATGTTTAAATGCATTTAGTTGACCTTGGTGTACATAAATAGTATTAAAAATACTTATAAAATGAATGTTTTACTGTTTTTTTTCCGAATTTGTATGAACAATCACGCTAAAATTTCCAGTTGTGATGGTATGTGTTATGTTTCCAAGGAATAGGAAAAAAAACATTGTCTGGCGTCCGGCACACTTTAAAGGGACACACGGCAGTCTTGATTGTTTTAAAACTCGCGGCGTCCAGTTAGTTTTTCTACATAACTTGCATTTGTTCAATCATTATATCAATGTTTTTTTCCTTATATACGTGGTACCGAAAAACGGTACCATTCCCAAATTGCTTTTGTGTGATAAAAAAGTATTTCTAATTTAAGGCAAAATGACTCGAATTTTCCTAATTGAATGGGTACCGGTACCATTCCCAAAAGGGTGAAAAAAATCACTGTAGTTATAAGAATAATATTAAGCAAATTGTCTTTGAATATTTCTGTCCTGATGATAGTATAGTAGGAGGCTAAAGGAAATCCTAGCGCTATCCTAGTGTACCAATAATATATTTAAACCTATGGTAGAATAACGAAGAAAAAATAAAAACACAAAATTGTATTCAATGTATGCAAGCATGATTATACTGGATTATAATCGAGAGTAATGCTTGATAAAAACTTCCAAGATTGTCATGTCCTTTAACCTACAACCTAACTTTGAAAAGCATGTTTCATCATTTAACTTGCATGACCTATTTATCATAATTCACTAGTGTAATACATTTGTAAATGAAGGCCAAAATGGTCTTGTCCATTCATCTTGGTTTGCAATCGGAATTGCCTCGTCGATTTCTGTTGCCATTAAACATGACATGATTATTTAATATTCAATATTTTATTAGTGATACAGGCCACCGGCCAAAACACATAACATGTATACAATATATTTATCATAAATTTACACGTGGTTTGGTTGTTATGCATAAATGTACAATTAACTAACAATACTATCAATACAATACTATTGCTGTTATATAACAGTACATACTAATCATGAAATCATGAATAAATTCACTTCGTTTAACGAAAGCATAGTAAAGAAACATAGCTATATGTTTTATAACACTCTCATTTTTACATTATATATATGTATATATACTTAGGCCACTACATTAATCAATTTATCCAGTTCTTCCTTGTCAAGTTATTTTGTTCAGTACTACTGACATGTCCAATAACTCTGATTTCATTTGGCAGAGTTATTCCCCATTTCATAAAACTTTAACCTCAACCTAACCTAGTCCATAACTTGTCAAAATATAGACCTATGGTCATGAAACTGTATACCTATCTTCCTTATCAGTTATTCAATGCAGAGTTATACCCCTTCTTTTATCTACTTGCGTAGCATGGCAGACGCTTAGAGATCACTGTCGTCCGACACACATTAACATGCAACCTAACCTTGGTCATAACTTGAAAAATAGTTTACCTATGTTTGTGAAACTTCACACACATCTTCATCTTTCCCCAGGAGATGTTGTTACACATGTCCAATAACTCTGACTTTCATCTGAGCATAGGTATGCCATTTTTCATAAAACGTTAACCTGCAATCTAACCTACCTCGCAAAATACTGGCATATGGTCATAACACGTTATACATTTATTCGTAACTCTTGGCAAGCCGCTTGGGATTTGTCAGTTAACAATAAGCTCCATTCAATTCAACCGTTACTTGGAGAATGGCGTTCTTCTAGTAGACCAAAGTTGTCCTAGCCCGGTGCAGGATAGGGCATACACGTTATACTCATTCATAATAATTACAAGCTGAGTAATTACCAGAATGTATACCCTGCTTTGCACCGTTAACGGTCAAACACATCTTATTGGGATGTGTAGACTTTGATCCTATGCGTCAAAGGTACTACAATGTTAATACTATGAAAGAGTTATTTGATACTATAGATTTTAGTCTTGTTTTAGATTTCCTAAAAGAGATCAGACTATATAAATCATTATAATGTGTTCTTATATATATTTACTTGTTTATATACCCGTTGACGGGCATTTGTTGATTTACATACATAGTTTATATTACACCATATCATCCCTTATTTTTTAATAATTTTATCTTTATATATTTACATTAATTTTTATTTAAATAATACTTCATTTCTTCATTTTTCATCAATTTTTGCGCACAATGTGACCTGTTTATGTGTCGACGTGCCGTAAAACACCATTCATTCATTCATTCCTTATCAATTATCCATTACAGAGGCATGCCTCTTTTCATAAATTTAAAAATCTGCTCCATAATTCATTAAGGATTGTAACCCTTGTCTTCAAGCTTCTATAGTTAGATTCATCGTTGCTGAAATACATGTAAGCATATGGCAGGCAAAACAAGTGTTCCATGGAACACTCTTCTAGTAATAAACCTTGAGTAATTTAAAGATGAAAATGTTTGGTCTGGAAATTTCGACCACTCGGCTTTTTATTTTGCTAAATCATAACTATTAGTTTAAAGTGGGTTATATTGATATCAGTTGCACATCCAATTCAAATAAAATACTATTTTCACAAAACAAGAAATTATAAGCGCCGTAAAGCATCTATGAATTAGTATAAATATGTTTATATGAATCAAAAACTAGTCAAGTCGTCTAGTTTTCCAGATTAAACGAGTTCCGTTGAGTACATAACGAGTTCCGTTTTATCATAAGAGATATCATGCTCTTGTTATTTTAAAACTCCCATCTTAAATTAGTGTTTACTCTACCTTTTTAACCAATCATTTGCCTCCGTATTTCAAATACTTGCACCAATTATTCACAGAGATTTTACTATCATCACTCTTCACGATTAAGAGTTTGATCTATATAGAGACTACAAACTTTTGGAAAACACTAAGTCGGATAGAGGTTATAAAGAGAAATCGTCACCATTCAGAAATCGAAAGGGAGGTAGCGAAGGGACCGACCGCAGCAAAACTATATTTGGGGGTAATACTGAAGTAGGAATAACCAACTGATCCCCGCTTGATGTATTTTTCACAAACTCGACAAAACATGTCATTTAAAAAGTAAAGAAGACTTGTGTACATCTCACAAGCCAACGCGTCTTCTAATGGCGAACTGAATTTATTTTGCTACAACCCGGTGACTGTTCGCATAGCTGTCGAGTGGATGTCAAGAGTGATATGGGGTTCCAAGGGGCGGTTGTTTCTTGGGTTCGGGGTCAAGGTTGGCGGGGCGCAGAAAGTCCGAGATGGTCTGTGGTACAATTTAATAGAATTTGTTTGTCACAAATAATTATTTATCTTATTTTTAACATTTAAACACACATTTTAACATCAAAGAAAAAAGGAAATTGAGCATACCGGGTGGAGAAATTGAATGGGTGAACTTCATTTTATAAAAAGAAGTCGGCAACAAAAAAAAAGGCAACTATTCAGAACGCGTGAGAACATAGAACGTATGCGTGTGAGCGTGATTTAACACAACAATGCGTGTCTCAATGGCCAATGCGTGAGACTTGACAGGTATGTGTTCGCTGTACGATTGGTAACCTAACGGACCCCATCCTATAATTGTAATCCCATTGGGAGCTCGACATCTTTACAAGTGAGAAGGTGCCGATGCTTATGGATGGTAGGAGGTATACAATACTGGTTCTACTCAGGACACACACACACACACACAACAAAAAACACAAAAAAAAACAAAAAACGACTCATATATAGCCTTAAAAAGTGCTGAAAATGACGTAAACACCATTCAACCAACCATCAACCTATACCTCGAAAATGTGTCCATTGGACACGGATGCCCCGCTTTATCGCAGTCACAGATACACAAGAATCAATAGTGTGTAAGTAGGTCAAGCTCATTCTCATTGACTTTTTTAGTATGAACATGTTTTTCCATGCCATTTAAAAGTTGTATGATTTACTAAATGAGAAATCAAACTACCAGACAAGGGTAACACTATATGCCATGCCCGCTTTCTTGTTGGGGTATCTAAACAAGGACGACCTTACCACCAGAGTATTCTGTCAATTTTGAGTGCTGTCACTGGATCCGAGACTGAGTCTCGGTTGAGGCACGATTGTTTTACCACATGTTTTAATTCATTGGGATCATTCTAAGATCCACTTTTGTGTGATTAGACATTCAGGCATTCAGGGCAGAGTTTCATGGTAGGGGGTAGGCTAGATGTTGTTTTGATGATACCTGTAATTGATTTGAGTCAGAGGCCTCGGTAATACAGTGGATAAGGTGTTGCACATAAGAGCTGGGCTCGACCCCTGGTGATGGCATGTCTGATGGGAATATTTATCTCCATCTCATCTCCATCTGAGGTTGTTGTTCCAATAAATAAACCCATAGTTCATATTGTTTGAGTCTATAGTCCAAATGTCCTTACAGACTGTCAGTCATATACATGCAAACCCACATAACCACATTTTTTGGGTAGGGAAGGCGGGAGTGGCGGGGGTGGGCGTCGTCGGAGGGATAATAGCATATGGTTTTTTTTTTAAAGGGCTCCCCGACCAAAAAAAACCAAACACATATAAGCAGACGCATCTTTGAGAATTGAGATGACAAAAATTGTCCGCGTACATCTTTTCACCCTGTGAAAGTTTTAAAAACCCATGTGACGTCACATTTCTTGTAACTTCTGATGTTGGAATGTGGACTTCGGGAAAACACGGTATTGTGATTGTTGCAATGTTTTTAATAAATAGATCAAGATCATGTTACCGATTTATTTATAAGCATTTAGCTACTGAATGACATTTTGTTCATTACATTTATAAGCTAATTTCAGAATTTATCGCGCAGCGAGCTGACCCCTGTTTACTCATATGCATGCCGTGTACACCACTACACAAAACAACGCTTGCGTAAACTGGTGACCAAACGTTTTTTGGGTAGCAAAAAGTACTTTTTTCAAATTTTCTTGAAAATTCAAATACTGCTAGAGGAAGGATTAAACTCATCGTTCATGCTCTTGTCTTTTTTCTCGCTGTCAAAATCTCCATAAAAATTGAATTACAAAATAAAAATAACTGAAGTCGATCGATAAACGGTCGACATTTCCCCATTTCACTGCTTTTTTATCGGAGATAATTTTTACAATAACACAACATAGACGGCACATTTTTTAAAAAGTAGAATATGTAAAGAATGGTTATTTTATAAGGAAATGGCTTGTATAAATTCTTTATGAATTTTAATAATAAAAAAAGTGATTTTAAAAGTGTTTTGTTGAAAGCACCCGATTGAAAAATGTCTCATTATTTCCGCGTGAAATTGTATGGACGGTCATGAAACGTTTTTTTGGGTAGAAAAAAGTTCTTTTTCCAAATTTTAATGATATTTTGCAGGCTTGTAGAGGAAGATTTTTTCTATAAAAATTGTAATTATCAATTTGATTAACAGCTCAAATTTCACTTAAATTTTCGAAACAGTCGGCGATTTGTAAATGCCTAGAAATAATGTTTTTAATAAAACAGAACAGACAAAACACGTAAAAACTTAAAATCACTGTGTAACAAACGAATACATGTATTTGTTTATGTGTGTCATCTTTGTACATTGTCAGCTGAATACAATTTACATCACTGGTGTCATTTTGACCGCCATCCTGAAATCTGCTCAAAACGCAGTTTGTTTACGTTTTTTACGCGTGACGTTTTTCAATCTCCACGCAGAGTTATCGTTCCTTGCACTCACATGAAACGAGTGTACTGTGGGTAGAGATTGGACGTTTTTAAGTAAATATCCCTCCGCGACGGCTTGGCGCACCCACAGAACCAGTTCTTGCAATGTGCAGATGCCCCAAGAGTGAAATTATACGTTTGTAACAATTATATATACATACTCGTCAAAATTCCTAAGTTCCCATCTAAGAATATGTCAGTAATATTAAATCGTTTCGTCACTTTATGTTACGCTTGATTTGAGATACAGCAGAACTTTAAATCGTTTGATCTGATCGCATGAACATTTTAAACGTTTTCATGTCTGTGAATTTCCTTAGAATTCCTTTTGATGGGGTGTAGTTTTACACTTTCTTGTCTATTTTGGCACTGAAGACAGGCTATTAGCGAGGATTCTGACACATAAAATAGATGCAAGCCAACCTTGTAAGCCTTATTGCCTACTGACCGTTCCAAGTTAGTAACCCTGTCTTCACCATCCTTTCTGTTGTATTTTGTCGTTTTCATTGTATAATTAATTAAATATTGCTCCTTGTTTGTAGTACAGTGCGGACCTACGATGCCAAACGCGTTTGGACGCTGTGGTTTCTATAGGACTCTACATCTAATTTTTTATTACAATTATACAATTAGGTACTTGGAATTTTGTGTTAAGTATACCCGACGACTTTAAGTACACTCGAGAACTTAAAACCGCATCATGCATATAGTTTCAATAATTCTTACATACAACGTTTGACTAGTGTCGCGATAGCCCCTGTACACGTGTATAAGTAGATACACATGTCGAACAGGACATTTATCTGTCATTCAAGTGTCACGGTCAACCGAAAAAAAACCCGCATAAAAACAAACAATAATTTCAAAGGTGAATAAAAGGCAAGATATGACACCTCAAACATAAAAGGGTTGACAATAGGGCTACCGCATTGGAACGGTCCGTGGCAAGAAAAGCCGCTGAGGTTTAAACAAGGTTCTAGGGTCACCAAACCTCACTATTACCCTATTGTAATCTCAATAAAAAGGGTCAGTGTAAATCAAGATATCCCCGCCAGGTTATATTCTCTAACACACAAGACACTATCAACAGGCAGTATGAGTATACCGCATACATGATCATGTATATATGAATATAAAATCATAGAAAGCCACAAGTCAAGTATCGGTGACTTGACGGAAGCCAGAGCAACACGAGAGCAAACAGTTAAGGGCATGACAATACAAGATTTAAGACAAACATCCAACGCTGCCGTCTTTTGTGGATTAAGGTAGACGGATCATAGGATTAACAATCTGTCCGGTCATCGCGTGATCAAAGAGGAAATCATAGTGGTGAACTATAAACAGGTCAATCAATAGGGTCATCAAAATGATAGGGTCATAACCTCTTTCGATAAACGTTTTAACAAGTTTAATAAAGATTGTATGAAAGTGATTATGACCAAGGATCTTACGAAGTTTGTAAATCACATCACCATAGAAGTCAGGTTGTGACAGTCCTTGTCGCAGAAAAGTTCTTAAAATACTTTTATATTTTTAAGGTAGATCACGATAATAACATTTTGCAAAGCTTTTTCGAAGTTTATGGTAACGGTAGCCCAGTTGGAGTAGCATTTTAGTTTTATGCAAATATTGCGAATATTAAAGTCCGTAACACGACTACAACTTCAAGTTGAAAAACATAGACCCCATAATTTAAGATGTAGCTCGGGGAACTTCCCCATCTAATTGGGGATAATTAACAATATCGAAATTAACATCATCTATGTAGTCATAGATTCTACTAATTATTTCACCATTTTCAATAAAAAGACGTAAATCAAGAAAAGAAGCGACAGTATCAGAAATGTTAGCTGTTTTGATGTTAACCTGGTTTTCACATTTTCCCCCCTGTTTTTCTTTTGTTTTTTCACCTAATTTGCGACCAGGATTGTACAATTTGTCCCATAAAGTTTGACAACAAATGCCCACAACTGATTTGCGGACCCTGTCAAAGAAGTTCGAAGTAGAATATTAAACTGATTAAATTCTTTTATTCTACGGTTTACACGTTGTATGCGTATTCTAGGCTATTATTTGGTTTCTTTAATTTGTGTTTTCGTGAACTTCTTTTTATAACTCAGGAATGGTGTTACGTTGAGAGTAACCTTTTTCTAAGCTAATTAATTATGTAATGTAAACCCACTTATCTGCCCTGACCTCATCTCCTGGTTCTAACACACCTAGAAGTCCTGACTGTTTGGTAATTTTACCGTCAGACATGCAACCTGTACACAGTGGTAAAATAAATGCGACAGAATTACGTGGTGCAATACCTAAAGGGCATTTAAATTCGCATGCCTTTTTTGTATAGTTGAGTACATGTGAGAATTAAATACAAGTGATGGTGGTTGCTGTGTTTTAATTTCTGTACAGTCAATTGTAACTCTTGCACGTAGTCTGCAAAGAAACATGAACAGTTCATCAATTAAAAGCTTGTTTCGTTTTCTACCCGCAAGGCTGATTGTCAACCCACTTTCATAATACAAACTTAGATTTTTCGCTGATAGTTCTATACATTCAAAGAAAGATATAAAAAAAAAAAATTAATAAAAAAAAAAAAAAAAAGACAAAAAAACTATTTGTATATGATTAAAATATATCAATATTAAAATCCAGTGTAAATAAATACTGAAAAAAAGATCCTTTGGAAGCAACAAACACAAACGAGAGAAAAGTAGCAGAATCTGTTTTATTGAGTCTGTTCATGAGAGGTAATATAATTTGCATCATTATTAGTTTGTCATCTTTATCACATCTCGACACAAGAAATATTTCCAACTCATCTGTCCATTGAGGGTGCTGCATTCTTCTGTCTTTTAGTTTAGACTGTCTTAAACCTGGATAATTTTGTCTTTCAACAAATGTTTTATTCTTGGTAATCCCCGTTTACTAATTCTACTGGTTGGTCTAATTCGAAGCTACAAGTGCATGCTCTCATCCTCCTGAACATGTAATGTATAATAAAATACAAACAAAAACATACAGGAAAGTCCTCAGTATGTATTATATCAATGTCTGTTTACTTTCATGTGTATGAATCATTATAATAACTATTGTTTTCAATTTATAGCAGTTTGTGTTTTAGTTTTACACATTACATTTTAAATTTAGAGTGTTTGGATTCAGATGGTGTCAACACTTTCCCTTTTAATGGACGTCTAGTGTTGTTTCTTCATTCCAGTCAAACGCACTGGGGATAGTATCTTCTTCAATTATTTTTTAAGCGTGTTCCATCCAGTGTAGTCATCTTTTGTGAAATTTCTGGAATAAACAACTGTTTTTTTCGTTTCGATACCTGAATTTTAAATGGTTTTTTTTATATATAATAGAAAAATTCGCATTAGGTACCGACCATTTTGATTTCTGGGGGGCCTGGGATTTTTTTTTGAAAACATATTATGGCCCAGTGATTGTTGAAAAAAATATCCTGGCTTTGACTTGAGGGAAAAAAAATAAACAGTCCCTCAAATTGTTGAGAAAAAAATCCAGCCTTCTCTCATATTCTTCGGAATCTTGTTGTGAGTCCAATTAGAGGAAAAAGATCATCTGGCTCCCTATTCAGTATATGATCAATGTAGATCTACTCCATTAGCCACTGGATTCAACATGAAAATGTTTAACCACAATCTGGCTACATCCACAGCTTCTGCTCAGAAGTTTATCGAAATCTCCTGTTGAAATGAGTTTAGAAGACTGTGAGTGATAGTATTCATGGTTGTAATAAATGTGATATACATAGATCATGGTAGTAATAAATATGGTATACATTAGTCATGGTAGTTATAAATGTGATAAACGTGGTATACACTGGCAATGGTGGTAGTAAATGAGTTGTATAACGTGTTATAAAGTGGTCATGATAGTAAATTTGGTACACATTTGTCGTGGTAGTAATGAATGTGATATTCAGTCTATGATAAATGTAGATCTACTCCATTAGCCACTGGATTCAACATGAAAATGTTTAACCATACTATGGCTACATCCACAGCTTCTGCTCAGACGTTTATCGAAATCTCCAGTTGAAATGAGTTTATAAGGCTGTGAGTGATAATAGTATTCATGGTTGTAATAAATGTGATATACATAGATCATGGTAGTAATAAATGTGATGTACATAGATCATGGTAGTAATAAATGTGATGTACATAGATCATGGTTGTAATAAATGTGATGTACATAGATCATGGTAGTAATAAATGTGATATACATAGATCATGGTTGTAATAAATGTGTTACACATAGATCATGGTAGTAATAAATGTGATATACATAGATCATGGTTGTAATAAATGTGATGTACATAGATCATGGTTGTAATAAATGTGATATACATAGATCATGGTTGTAATAAATGTGTTACACATAGATCATGGTAGTAATAAATGTGATATACATAGATCATGGTTGTAATAAATGTGTTACACATAGATCATGGTAGTAATAAATGTGATGTACATAGATCATGGTAGTAATAAATGTGATATACATAGATCATGGTTGTAATAAATGTGTGAAACATAGATCATGGTAGTAATAAATGTGATATACATAGATCATGGTTGTAATAAATGTGATATACATAGATCATGGTTGTAATAAATGTGTTACACATAGATCATGGTAGTAATAAATGTGATATACATAGATCATGGTTGTAATAAATGTGATATACATAGATCATGGTTGTAATAAATGTGTTACACATAGATCATGGTAGTAATAAATGTGATGTACATAGATCATGGTAGTAATAAATGTGATATACATAGATCATGGTTGTAATAAATGTGTTACACATAGATCATGGTAGTAATAAATGTGATATACATAGATCATGGTAGTAATAAATGTGATGTACATAGATCATGGTAGTAATACATATGGTATACATTAGTCATGGTAGTCATAAATGTGATAAATGTGATATACATAGATCATGGTTGTAATAAATGTGATGTACATAGATCATGGTTGTAATAAATGTGATATACATGGATCATTGTAGTTATAAATATGGTATACATTAGTCATGGTAGTTATAAATGTGATAAATGTGATATACACTGGCAATGGTGGTAGTAAATGTGTTGTATAACTTGTTATAAAGTGGTCATGGTAGTAAATTTGGTATACATTGGTAATGGTAGTAATGAATGTGATATTCATGTCATGGTTATAATGTGGTGTACATAAGTCATGGTTGTAATCAGGCCATTATTTTTTCAAATAAATTTGTTTTACGCCATTTTTTTTTTATATAAATTTGTTTTACGAACCCTCCTACCACAAAACGAAATTAGGTTGTTTTTTTCCATAGGGAATTTGATAGTTTATTGTTTTTACCTCCTCCCATATTTTAATAGAACATTTCATTCCCTTCGTTTAAATTAAAATAATTAAACTATGCTTTACCAATTTTTATTTTTTATTTTTTTCCCTTCCTCCTACAAGAATTCTCTGTCTTGATGGTTCGTAAAGAAATAAAGAAATAATAAAAAATAATGGCTTAAATGTGTTATACATTGGTCATGGTAGTATTTAAATATTGCAATCCTGTGAGAGTGACGGTGAATATTTGTAAACCTTCTAAGGTTATTTGTTTTATTATACTGAAAAATATGTTTGAAAAGGAAATTTGGTCCTGCTAAATATTCCTTTGAATTAAAACAGGAGAAAACATTGTTACTAATCTGTCAGTCCCAAATCACTATTCTCAGCACCTAGCTAGAAAATAAATTTCTGCGGATGGTTCTTTTGTGTTCTTTCGAAATCTTCAGCTGTGAACTCATGCGTAAAATTTTCAAATCATCTTCAGAAGGTTGTGCAAACTGTGTTCGCCATTTTAGTAAATGTTCACTGATTTTTATTTGCATATGTAAATACATACACCGTTCAGCATAGGACATCGCTTGACTTCACAATCATAAGACAGTACAAATTATACTGGGGTGACATTACAAAAAATACTATCATTCAGTGACTCATTCCATGGAGACATTACAAGCGATATGAGATATTACAAAAATGGAAAAATAACAGTATTTAACATTGGTGTTTGATATTCATTATTAATAAATATTAAATATGATATCAGTGGTCATGGTAATATTAAAAGTAGTATGCATGGTAGTAATATATGGGGTATTTAGTGGTCATGGTAGTAATGAATGAGGTATTTAGTGGTCATGGTAGTAATGAATGGGGTATTTAGTGGTCATGGTAGTAATTTAGAAAAGCAAAAGGGGGCTCACATAGAAAGCAGACAAGGACAAGCATAACTAAAGATTAAAACTAGCACACGGAGTTCCATCCCCCATATATGGAAAGATCTATATTAAACAAGAGTTGTTAAAAGGACAGCATGCTCCACCATTCAAAGTCAATTTTAAACAAGGCCACTGACACTTCTGTCTCACCAACCATGGTGCCAGTTCATTCACAAGGTCAAGTCTTAATTGTGGAGTTTAGGTGGTGGTGAGTGTGAGTGTAGTAGCGGGTGTGCGGAGGTGTTGGTCAGTAGTGTTGGGAATCGGCTGAAAATTCATGATCGATTATCTGACCGAGAGATCTATATATTTTAAAAATAAATTGTGATAACTGTTATAAATATGTGATTACTTGTTGCACAATTATAACTCATTTTATTTCTTGTATACTTTAATACAAGAGAATGAAATAAGCCATAATTTTCATACAACCGAGTAAAGTCGATCATGAACATTTTTAATCGAATAATCAGATCAAAAGCATAACTGATTGATGATCGATCAAATCGATTAATCGGAACAACATTATTGGTCAGTAAACATATACCAAATATCGAAGAAAGACCTTCAGTACCCCAGAATGAATATGAGGGAGGGTGTGGGGAAGAGAGACAGGATGCAGACATGAGCAACTGAAGAGAAACCATAAGAATATAACAAATATTGTGTCTATTATATCTGTGGTGATGGTGGTGAAGGAGTGGGGAAGGTAAGTGTGGGCGTTTATGGGGCTAATGATATTTACAGGCTTGCCATTGTTATTTGATGTATGCAGTGAGTCTAGGAAATATATGAAGCTGCTTAAAAAACTTTAACTGAAATTTTAAGTTGAAAAAAAAACCCACCACATCATATGGCTAAAATGAAATATAAAGTTATGAAACATGTGTCTGTGTCCTTGATGACTCTGAGTGACACTTTTCAAGCTCTTTGACAGAGATATATGGATAGTGGGTATTGAAATAAATGGAATTGCCAGAAAATAAAACAAAAATAAATTCTAAGTCGAAAAGGGGCTACACCTTTTCTAAAATACTATACAGAACATATTTATCCAGAAAAAAGGGCCACAATTGTGCTAAATGCAATACAGAGTTATGGAACATGTGTTACTAGCATCCATGCTTTACTGAAATTGTATTAATAAGTAACAATCACCTATTGACATACAAGGACTTGCCTACAAACTTTAACCAGATTTTAAAAAGGAACATAACTTTGCTTAAATGCAATACAGAGTTAATATGAACATGTGTCTACTAGCGCTTGTCTTATTCCAAGCTTTACTGAAGTTTTGTTGATGTACGACTTTCAGTTGTTGAAAAATATATGGACTTGTCAAAAAATAACATTTAAACCAGAAATTCAAAGTGAGAAAAGGGTCATGCTAATACACAGTTATGTCTACCAATGCCATTGATGGTACTGATGACATATTTTAAGTTTCACTGTCCAGTGGTTGCTGAAATAATTGGACAATATTTTTTTAGTAACTACAACTGAAAACCAATGTCGACGCCGACGTTGAGTAGATCTACAACAGCTCTTCTTATTCTACGAATAGAAAAACTTAAAAAAAAATATTCTGGCTTTCAAGTTGACGAAAAAAATAATCTGACCAGTGCACTAGGCGAAATAAAAATACCGGCTTTAAATAAATGATTTTTTTTTATTCCGGCTGAAAGGAAAATCCCAGGCCCCCGCCCACTGAAATCAAAATGGTCGGTCCCTAAACATACACAAACACCTTCCGACCTGAAATTCAGGAGAATGAACCCATTTATACCAACCCCGCCCACCAACCAAATCCCAGACACACACAAACACCTTCCGATCTGAAATTCAGGAAACTGAACCCCTTCATCCTCATCCCGCCCACCAAGCACCAGACACACCCAAACACCTTCCGATCTGAAATTTAGGAAACTGAACCCTTTCATCCCAACCCCGCCCACCAACCAAATCCCAGACACACACAAACACCTTCCGATCTGAAATTCAGGAAACTGAACCCCTTCATCCTCATCCCGCCCACCAAGCACCAGACACACCCAAACACCTTCCGATCTGAAATTTAGGAAACTGAACCCTTTCATCCAACCCCGCCCAATTAACCAAATCCCAGACACACACAAACACCTTCCGATCTGAAATTCAGGAAACTGAACCCCTTCATCCTCATCCCGCCCACCAAGCACCAGACACACCCAAACACCTTCCGATCTGAAATTTAGGAAACTGAACCCTTTCATCCCAACCCCGCCCACCAACCAAATCCCAGACACACACAAACACCTTCCGATCTGAAGTTCAGGAAACTGAACCCCTGCATCCTCATCCCGCCCACCAAGCACCAGACACACCCAAACACCTTCCGATCTGAAATTCAGGAGATTGAACCCCTTCATCCCCACCCCGCCCACACACCAAACACAAATATACACAAGCACCTTCTGATCTGAAATTCAGGAGACTGAACCCCTTCATCCCCACCCCGCCCTCCCACCAAACACAAACACACCCAAACACCTTCAGATCTGAAATTCAGGCGACTGAACCCCTTCATCCCCATCCCGCCCTCCCACCAAACACAAACACACCCAAACACCTTCTGATCTGAAATTCAGGACGACTGAACCCGCCCACCCACTTGACACAAACATACACAAACACCTTCTGATCTGAAATCTAGGAGACTGACCCCTTCATCCCCACCCCGCCCACCCACTTGACACAAACACGCACAAATACCTTCTGAACTGAAATTCAGTATACTGAACCCCTTCATCCCCACCCCGCCCACCCACCAAACACAAACCCACTCAAAAACCTTCTGATCTGAAATTCAGGACGGCTGAACCCCTTCATCCCCACCCCGCCCACCCACGTGACACAAAAACGCACAAATACCTTCTGATCTGAAATTCAGGAGACTGAACCCCTTCATCCCCACCCCGCCCTCCCACCAAACACAAACACACCCAAACACCTTCTGATCTGAAATTCAGGACGACTGAACCCCTTCATCCCCACCCCGTCCTCCCACCAAACACAAACACATCCAAACACCTTCTGATCTGAAATTCAGGAGACTGAACCCCTTCATCCCCACCCCGTCCTCCCGCCAAACACAAACACACTCAAACACCTTCTGATTTGAAATTCAGGAGACTGAACCCC
>JAWPHD010024252.1:0-19751 GCA_037043455.1 Cyrtodaria siliqua | reverse complement strand
GTGGATGAAATCATAGTTAATATATATACGTAAATTATAAACGATCGTGGATGAATCATATTATATATTATCTACGTACTTTCATAAGATAGTGGGATGAAATCAGTATTAATAGATATTACGTACTCTATAACGGATAGTGGATGAATCAATATTATATATATACGTAATTATAACGATAGTGGACTGAATCATATTATATATATATACGCTAATTATAACGATAGTGGATGAATCATATATTACTATATATACGTAATTGATAACGATAGGTGATGAATCATATTATATATATACGTAATTATGACGATAGTGTGATGAATCATATTATATATATACGTAATTATATCGATAGTGGATGAATCATATTAGATTATATACGTTAATTATAACGATAGTGGATGAATCATATTATATATATACGTAATTATAACGATAGTGGATGAATCATATACTATATATATACGTAATTATAACGATAGTGGATGAATCATATTATATATATACGTAATTATAACGATAGTGGATTGAATCATATTATATATATATACGTATTTATAACGATAGTGGATGAATCATATTATACATATATACGTAATTATAACGATAGTGGATGAACTCATATTATATATATACGTAATTATAACGATAAGTGGATGAATCATATTATATATATACGTAATTATAACGATAGTGGATGAATCATATTAAATGTATACGTAATTATAACGATTAGAGGATGAATCATATTATATATATACGTAATGATAACGATAGTGGATGAATCATATTATATTGTATACCGTAATTATGACGATAGTTGATGAATCATATTATATATATACGTATTTATAACGATAGTGGATGAATCATATTATATGTATACGTAATTATGACGATAGTTGATGAATCATATTATATATATATACGTAATTATAACGATAATGATGAATCATATTAAATGTATACGTAATTTTAACGATAGTGGGATAGGAATCATATATATATATACGGTAATTATAACGATAGTGGATGAATCATTTATATATATACGTAATTATAACGATAGTGGATGAATCATATTATATATATACGTAATTATAACGATAGTGGAATGAATCATATTAAATGTATACGTAATTATAACGATAGTGGATGAATCATATTATATATATACGTAATTATAACGATAGTGGATGAATCATATTATATATATACGTAATTATAACGATAGTGGATGAATCATATTATATATATACGTAATGATAACGATAGTGGATGAATCATATTATATATATACGTAATTATGACGATAGTTGATGAATCATATTATATATATACGTAATTATAACGATAGTGGAGTGAATCATATTATATATATACGTAATTATAACGATAGTGGATGAATCATATTATATATATACGTAATTATAACGATAGTGGATGAATCATAATATATATATACGTAATTATAACGATAGTGGGATGAATCATAATATATATATACGTAATTATAACGATAGTGGATGAATCATATTATTATATATACGCTAATTATAACGATAGTGGATGAATCATAATATATATTATACAGTAATTATAACGATAGTGGATGAATCATATTAAATGTATACGTAATTATAACGATAGTGGATGAATCATAATATATATATACGTAATTATAACGATAGTGGATGAATCATAATATATATATACGTAATTATAACGATAGTGGATGAATCATTATTAATATATATACGTAATTATAACGATAGTGGATGAATCATAATATATATATACGTAATTATAACGATAGTGGATGAATCATATGGTATATATATACGTAATTATAACGATAGTGGATGAATCATAATATATATACCGTAATTATAACGATAGTGGATGAATCATATTATATATATACGTAATTATAACGATAGTGGATGAATCATATTAAATGTATACGTAATTATAACGATAGTGGATGAATCATATTATATATATACGTAATTATAACGATAGTGGATGAATCATATTATATATATACGTAATTATAACGATAGTGGATGAATCATATTATATGTATACGTAATTATAACGATAGTGGATGAATCATAATATATGTATACGTAATTATAACGATAGTGGATGAATCATATTATATGTATACGTAATTATAACGATAGTGGATGAATCATATTATATGTATACGTAATTATAACGATAGTGGATGAATCATATTAGTATATATACGTAATTATAACGATAGTGGATGAATCATATTATATAATATACGTAATTATAACGATAGTGGATGAATCATATTATATATATACGTAATTATAACGATAAATGGATGAATCATACTATATATATACGTAATTATAACGATAGTGGATGAATCATATTATATATAGTACGTAATTATAACGATAGTGGATGAATCATAATGATATATATATACGTATTTATAACGATAGTGGATGAATCATATTATACATATATACGTAATTATAACGATAGTGGATGAATCATATTATATATATACGTAATTATAACGATAGTGGATGAATCATATTATATATATACGTAATTATAACGATAGTGGATGAATCATATTATATATATACGTAATGATAACGATAGTGGATGAATCATATTATATATATACGTAATTATAACGATAGTGGATGAATCATATTATAGTATATACGTAAGTTATAAACGATACGTGGATGAATCATATATATATATAGACGTATTTATAACGATAGTGGATGAATCATATTATATGTATACGTAATTATAACGATAGTGGATGAATCATACTATATATATACGTAATTATAACGATAGTGGATGAATCATTATTATATATATACGTAATTGATAACGATAGTGGATGAATCATATTATATATATAACGTAATTATAACGAAAGTGGATGAATCATATTATATATATACGTAATTTATAACGATAGTGGATGAATCATACTATATATATACGTAATTATGACGATAGTTGATGAACTCATATTATATATATACGTAATTATAACGAAAGTGGATGAATCATATTATATGATGATACGTAATTATAACGATAGTGGATGAATCATCTTAATATTATACGTAATTATGACGATAGTGGATGAATCATACTATATATATACGTAATTATAACGATAGTGGATGAATCTATTATTATATATACGTAATTATAACGATATGTGGATGAATCATATTATATATATACGTAATTATAACGATAGTGGATGAATCATATTATACATATATACGTAATTATAACGATAGTGGATGGAATCGATAATTATATATATACGTAATTATAACGAAAGTGGATGAATCATATTAAATGTATACGTAATTATAACGATAGTGGATGAATCAATATTATATATATACGTAATTATAACGATAGTGGATGATATCATATTATATGTATACGTAATTATAACGAAAGTGGATGATCATATTATATATATACGTAATTATAACGATAGTGGATGAATCATATTATATACTATACGTAATTATTAACGATAGTGGATGAATCATATGTATATATATACGTAATTATAACGAGTAGGGAGATGAAATCATATTATATATATACGTAATTTATAACGATAGTGGATGAATCGATATGTATTATATACGTAATTATAACGATAGTGGATGAATCAATTATATATATATACGTAATTATAACGATAGTGGATGAATCATATTATATATATACGTAATTATAACGATATGTGGATGAATCATATTAATATATATACGTAATTTATAACGATAGTGGATGAATCATATTATATATATACGTAATTATAACGATAGTGGATGAATCATATATATATATTACGTAATTATAACGATAGTGGATGAATCATATTATATATATACGTAATTATAACGATAGTGGATGAATCAATATTATATATATACGTAATTATAACGATAGTGGATGAATCATAATATTATATATACGTAATTATAACGATAGTGGATGAATCATATTATATATATACGTAATTATAACGATAGTGGATGAATCATATTATATATATACGTAATTATAACGATAGTGGATGAATCATATTATATATATACGTAATTATAACGATAGTGGATGAATCATAAATGATAATATTACGTAATGTATAACGATAGTGGATGAATCATAATATATATATACGTAATAATAACGATAGTGGATGAATCAGCTATTATATATACGTGTAATAATAACACGATAGTGGATGAATCATAATATATATATACGTAATTATAACGATAGTGGATGAATCATATTAAAATGTATACGTAAGTTATAACGATAGTGGATGAATCATAATATATATATACGTAATTATAACGATAGTGGATCGGATGCATATTATATATATACGTAATTATAACGATAGTGGATGAATCAATACTTATATATATACGTAATTATAACGATAGTGGATGAATCATAATATATATATACGTAATTATAACGATAGTGGATGAATCATATTTATATATACGTAATTATAACGATAGTGGATGAAATGCATAATATATATACGTAATTATAACGATAGTGGATGAATCAAATAAATATATTCGTAATTATAAACGATAGTGGAATGAATCATATCAAATGTATACGTAATTATAACGATAGTGGATGAATCATATTTATATATATACGTAATTATAACGATAGTGGATGAATCATATTATAGTATATACGTAATTATAACGATAAGTGGATGAATCATATTATATGTATACGTAATTATAACGATAGTGGATGAATCATAAATATATGTATACGTAATTATAACGATAGTGGATGAATCATATTATATGTATACGTAATTATAACGATAGTGGATGAATCATATTATATGTATACGTAATTATAACGATAGTGGATGAATCATATTATATATATACTGTATATTATAAAACGATAGTGGATGAATCATATTATATATATACGTAATTATAACGATAGTGGATGAATCATATTATATATATACGTAATTATAACGATAATGATGAATCATACTATATATAGTACGTATTTATAACGATAGTGGATGAATCATATGTATATATATACGTAATTATAACGATAAGTGGAATGAATCATATGATATATATATATCGTATTTATAACGATAGTGGATGAATCATATTATACATATATACGTAATTATAACGAAGTGGATGAATCATATAAGATATATAGTACGTAATTATAACGATAGTGGATGAAATCAGTATTATATATATACGTAATTATAACGATAGTGGATGAATCATATTATATATATACGTAATGATAACGATAAGTGGATGAATCATATTATATATACGTAATTATAACGATAGTGGATGAATCATATTATATTATACGTAATTAAACGATAGTGGATGAATCATATTATATATATACGTATTTATAACGATAGTGGATGAATCATATTATATGTATATACGTAATTATAACGATAGTGGATGAATCATACTATATATATACGTAATTATAACGATACGTGGATGAATCATATTATATATATACGTAATTATAACGATAGTGGATGAATCATATTATATAGTATACGTAATTATAACGAAAGTGGATGAATCATATTATTTATATACGTAATTATAACGATAGTGGGATGAATCATACTATATATAACGTAATTATGACGTAGTTTGATGAATCATAATTATATATATACGTAATTATAACGAAAGTGGATGAATCATATTAAATGTATACGTAATTATAACGATAGTGGATGAATCATATTATATATATACGTAAGTTTATAACGATAGAGGTATGAATCATATTATATATCTCGTAATTATAACGATAGTGGATGAATCATATTATACATATATACGTAATTATAACGATAGTGGATGAATCATATTATATATATACGTAATTATAACGAAAGTGGATGAATCATATATAATGTATACGTAATTATAACGATAGTGGATGAATCATATTATATATATACGTAATTATAACGGATAGTGGATGAATCATATTATATGTATACGTATTATAACGAAAGTGGATGAATCAATATTAATATTATACGTAATTATAGACGATAGTGGATGAATCATATTATATATATAACGTAATTATAAACGATAGTGGATGAATCATATTATATATATACGTAATTATAACGATAGTGGATGAATCATATTATATATATACGTAATTATAACGATAGTGGATGAAATCATATTATATATATACGTAATTATAGACGATAGTGGATGAATCATATTATATATATACGTAATTATAACGATAGTGGATGAATCACTAATTATATATATACGTAATTATAACGATAGTGGATGAATCATATTATATATATACGTTATTATAACGATAGTGGATGAATCATATTATATATATACGTAATTATAACGATAGTGGATGAATCATTATTATATATACTACGTAATTATAACGATAGTGGATGAATCATTATATATATATTATTACGTACATTATAACGATAGTGTGATGAATCATATTATATATATACGTAATTATTATAACGATAGTGGATGAATCATAATATATATATACGTAATTATAACGATAGTGGATGAATCATATTATATATATACGTAATTATAACGATAGTGGATGAATCATATTATATATATACGTAATTATAACGATAGTGGATGAATCATATTATATATATACGTAATTATAACGATAATGGATGAATCATATTAAATGTATACTGCTTCGGGTTCGAATCCCACTGGGAGTCGACTTGTAGTGGAGGAAGTGGCGGGAGGTATACAGATCTGATTCTACCCAGGAAAAAGTGGGTGGTCTGCCTCCACACAAAAACAGCAACAACAAAAAAAAAGACCGTCATGCATAGCCTAAAATGTACCGAAAATGCCGTAAAGCCAATCAACCAATCCTGAATCGCTGACCTAACGACCATGACTCAATAATGTCCTCTAATTTCTGTTAAATATAAGTTCAACCAGTGGGGCCAATAGTGATCCCAGGGTCCATTCAACCAACCAATCAACCAACTCTGAATCGCTGACCTTAAGACCTTGTCTCAATAATGTCCTCTAATTTATACGTTAAATATAAGATCACCTGGTGGGGCCAATAGTGATCCCATGGTCAGGCTGGGTACAGATTTAGTTCAATGCTGCATGCGCACTTTTATGCAACAGAATTATCATAACAGTTTCACAAAACAACCCAATTGCGAGGCCAATAGGTCTTTGTCAGTACACATTCAATTCAACACCATTAGACAATAGCAACAGCAAAATATATGAACTAATGCAGTTTCAGACGATTTTTAAGTTGTTCTATATATTTGTATATACAATATTAGAGCCCTAGGACGGGTCACTAATCGAAAAAAAGGCCATTGTACGTACAGATGAAGTGCCATATCATATTATGTCATGGGTATACCGGTGAAGATCGGGAATCGGTTCCGATAAAAATAATTATACCGAGGTTTGGAATTTCCCTATCTAAACCGGATACCAGTGATTGGTTCTTTTTCTTGCATACCATTTACATTCTGTGGATTGACGTCGCCAAAATCTAACGTTTTACATGTTTATTTACAAAATGACATCAACAGTCATTGTTCATATCAGCGCGTGACTTTTATTTCCTCCCACTCTCTCCCCCTCCATAACCAAATGTTAAAATGATCATATAATATAGAACATCCTTCACTATACTCGCCAATATAATTCTTTACTTTGAACACTATGGCGTTTTTGATAACCAAAGGAATGACGATTTTGTTTTGAATGGTATTTTACATCATTTTTAGCACATGTTATTCCATATATGACGATATGACGGTCGATTTCTTGTGGTAGAGGCAGACGACCGCATTTTTGCTGGGTAGAACTAGTACTGTATACCTCCCGCCATCCGTAAGAATCGACACTTTCTCACTTGGCAAGTCGAGCTCCCGCAGCGGGGAGAGGCGATATCCTTTAGACGCAGAGTCTTTACTATCCCTAGCCACGGAGGCACTAAAATGACAATAATTTCTGAAATTTTTTAAGATAAATGCCAAAATATTTCAGCTCTATACTTCCGTAATTTTTTTTTCAATTATTGTACTATTTTAGTGAATTGTAACGGCGGACATCTTGGATATTGAGTTGACCTAATGTCTACAATACAGGAAGTGCTTCATTTTATAGCAATTAGAAGAATTTTGGTTTTAATGAGTATAGTAGGTTTTAAGAAGTTTAGTAAAAGTTAACAGACGGACGAACATAAGGCGGTCACTATATATTCAGCGATCACTATACTTTATAGACCCTGTCTTATATCAACGCGACTACCTGTCATAGAGCGACTGACCGTTGTAACTTTGATGCAATTATGCGAAAGGGATATACACATATGTAAACGATACAAACTGCATTTTCGCTTAACATAACGCACGGCAGATATTCCTGAAAATGCAACAAAACGTATCAATAAACATAATAATTTGCATTTCTACTTCGGGTTAATGCATCTCCTCAAATGATTTAGTACCGACTGAAACAAACAGTCACGATTTCCGTAATAAATTTAGGCTGTTCGCGTTAGAACAGACTGACCAATCAGTGACCGGAAATTTGATACACCTTTTTATTTTGGTAGCTGATAGACTCGGTCTTTATCGTATATGTTCTATCAGGTTTACTGTGAAAATTAAGGGTGTGATTCTTTTAAAACCCTGCACATTTCATGCACACTGTTACAAATTGATTCAATATATACATATTTTAAAATCGAATCTTAAAAGTATCACGGACTTTTATTTTACTACAGAACATAAGGATAAAAACCGAGTAACACAAATATTATCACCTACTAAAAAGAAGGTAACATCTCATCAATGCACAGCTATAATATTATGATACACACCTTTTGATAATGTTGTTCGTCTTGATATCTCCCACCAGGTCGTCTGGCTATGTTACTGACTATCGACCCCGGACTGTAAAAATACAACTGTTATTCTGATGTATGTTTTAATTAATATTCAAAATAGTTGTTGTTTTATTGCCCGAATCTTAAAGAGTAATATCGTGGACACACCATGGAAGGCTGGCTGTCTACCTGTGAAGTTTGATGCACGTGGCTCCAAATCTTGAAGCGTTATATAGCGGAAAACGTTTTCCATTGTCAAGTTATAGAGACCTTGAACTTATTGACCCCAACATGTATAGGGTTCATTCTCTCATCATGTACCTCGATCTGCAAAGTTTCAGGAGTATGGCTGTAAGCTATAAATAGTTATAGCGCGGAAAAGGTCAGTCATGATGACCTTGACCTTGAACTTATTGACCCCAACACGTATAATCATGTACCTCGATCTGCAAAGTTTCATGAGTATGGCTGTAAGCTATAAATAGTTATAGCGCGGAAAAGGTTGGTCATGGTGAACTTATTGACCCCAAACTCTTTGGACAATCATCTACTATCTACTTGTAAAGTTTCTTGAGTGGGCCTTATAGGGACCTATGTCATTATTGAAGTATTAAAGTGTATTGATTTATTTATCCAGTTATTTTTACTTTAAACCTGGTTGCGTATAATTAAATAACATTATGAGTTTTCATTTTCTCGTCTTTTTATTCCATAGGTTTAAATATATTATTGGTGCAATATAATCAACAGTTACTAATATGCAAAAACAATTTTCTTTATACTATTCTTATAATTAATATTATTGACTGAACAAATACAGGTTACATAGGAAAAGAGCGCGCCTATTAACGGCCTATATCACTTTCGTTAGGTTATTTTGGTTATTATATTAAAGGCATATCCTAAGTGTGAAGTCAGTATAAACTTCACCTTCGACTTTAATGTTTGTGGGTATTACGCTTTAAAAGGGTTTGTGGCCTTGACCTTTAACCTTCTGAGCCCCAGAACAATAAGGTTCTTCCTTTCAACAAGGGCAGTGCACTTGTGATATTATTAAGTTATTCCGCGAAATGTGAATTTCCAAATAAGACCATGCATGGTGATCTTGACCTTTGACCTACTGACCCAAAAACATTAGGGATCCTCCTCTCACCTAGAGAAAGGTACCTATGGAGGTTCGTGAAGGTGGGTAATATCAAACTGGACCTGTGACCTACTGACCTCAATAACATCAGGCTTCCTCTTTTCATCTAGGGCAATGTACATATGACATTTCATGAATGTGGGTGTTATGGTTACGCAGTTATCTTGCAGAATGTGTATTTCCATATAAGGCAATGATGGCCTTGGTCAATGACCTACTGACCCCACCTCCCGGATATCCTCATCTCACCTTCGACAAATTACATATCATGTTTCTTGACTTTGGGGTTATGGTTTTGTAGTTATGGTCCGGAATGCATATTGCAATATAAGGGAATGATGACCTTGACCTTTGACCTACTGACTAAAATAAAATCGGGCAAAATATCAATGATTACGATTTCAAAGTTATCATTCAGAATGTTTATTTCCATAAATGGTCTTGGCTACCTTCACCTCTGACCTGCTGACCCCAAAAACAATAGGGATCCTCCACCAAACTAGGGCAATGCAGTTTCATGAGTCTCGGTGCTACAGTTTCAAAGTTATTTTCCGGAATGCATATTTCCATATAAGGTCGAAGTAACCATGTCCTTTGATCTGCTGACCCCAAAACAATTGATTTCCGCCTCCTACTGAGGGCAATGTACTTTTGAAGTTTCATGAGTGTATGTGTTATGGTTACAAAGGTCTTGTCCGGAATATGCAATACCATATACGGTCATGGTGACCTTTGACGTACTGACCCTATTCTAAAATAAAAGGGTTCCTCCTCTCACATAGAACAATGCACCTATCAAGTATTATGAGTATATGTGTTATATTTTCGAAGTTATCGTCCGGAATGTGCATTTCCATATAAGGTCATGGTGACCTTGAACTTTAACTTACTGACACCAAAACAATAGGGTTCCACCTCTCACCTAGGGCAGTGTAGAATAATGTTCGTGGGTGGAGGTGTTATGGTTTTGAATTTATCCTCCGGAATGCGTATTTCATATAAGGTCACTGTGAACTTTACCTTTGACCTACTGACCCGAAAATAATAGGATTCCTCATCTCACCTAAGGCAAGGCAGTAAGTGTTATGATTTCGAGGTTATCGTCCGGAATGCGTAATTCCAAATAAGGTCACTGTGACCTTGAACGTTTACATACTGACCCCAAAACAACTGGGATCCTCCTCTCCCTTGGAGCAATTTACCTATGGAGTTTCATGAGTGTAGGTGTTATGGTTCAGAAGGGGCGTCCGTGGCCGAGTGGTTAGAGTCTCTGACTTGCACTCACTTGCCCCTCACCGCTGTAGGTTCGATCCCTCAGGGGCCTAGGAATCTTTATGTGAGGAAGCTATCCAGCTGGCTTGCGGAGGGGCACCTGGGGTCTTCCTCCACCAGTAAAAGCTGGAAAGTCGCCATATGACCTTAGCTGTTGGTGCGACTATAAAATCCAATTCAGTTCAATTCAGTTATGGTTCAGAAGTTATCACGTGTATTTGTTGACCTAATGATCCTAATAAAATCAATATGGTTCCTCCTCGCACCTAAAGCAATGTACCTCTGAGGTTTCATGAATGTAGGTTATTGTCCGGAATGCGTATTTCCATATAAGTTCACTGTGACTTTGACGTTTGACCTACTGAACCCGAAAACATTGGGGATCCTCCTCTCACCTAAAGCAATGTTCGTATGAAGTTTCATGAGTATAGGTGTTATGGATTCGAAGTTATCGTCCGGAATGCGTATTTCCATATAAGGTCACTGTGACCTTGACCTTTGAGCTACCGACCCCAAAATCAATACGGACCTTCTCTCATCTAGTGCAATGTACCTATGAAGTTTTATGAGTGTATGAATTATGGTTTCGAAGTTATCTGCCGAAATGCGTATTTCCATATAAGATCACTCGGACCTTGACCTTTGACATACTGACTCCCAAGAACAATAGGGATCCCCTCTCATGTATGACAATGTACCTATGACGTTTCATGAGCGTAGGCGTTATGGTTTCGAAGTTATCGTCCGGAATGTGTATCACTCGGACCTTGACCTTTGACCTACTGACTCCCAAGAATAATAGGGATCCCCTCTCATGTATGACAATGTACCTATGACGTTTCATGAGCGTAGGCGTTATGGTTTCGAAGTTATCGTCCGGAATGTGTATTGCCATATAGTGTCACTGTGACCTTGACCTTTGACCGACTGACCCCAAAAACAATAGGAATCCTCCTCTCGCCTATGGCAGTTTCATGAAGGTGGGTCTTATACGTTTGAAGTTATCGTGGAGATGTGAATTGTTTACTGACGGACAATGTACGGACGTAAGGACGGACAACCCCATACTATAATATGTCCCATTTTTCAAACGGGCGTACAAAACCAACGGGATTCCCTGAGTTTTTAGAAAACCGAAATTGCCGGTGTCCCTGTAAAGAGTTATATAGCTGACAAGGGTGTGTCTACAGACAGTCTGGCTGTAAGACATGCTGAATCCAGTGTATCACCCCATCCCCATCCACACCCCACTCTAAACCTCGTTTTGAGGGGGTATAATAACTACTTCATGTCGATTATATAAACTTCATGTAAAGTATGTCTCCTTTAGACGGATATCGGTTTGTAACTGAGAATGTACTTACCTTATAGCATTGACTCTAACACCATGTGGGGCCATCTCTGAAAACGAGGATGTTCAAAATTACTGCTTAATAAACAACACTAGTGTCCAATGGTCGATCCGACAGTCCGAACTAGAACTTCCACTGAAAGTGAGGAATACCCACGTTCTGTGGACAATATTAGAGTGGATATCTTAGAGTGGACAATTTTAAGCAAAACTAAGGGCTATAATTCTGTAAGAAATAAGGAAATCAACAATGTGTGATGTAGAGAGATCACTGGTCTAAAGATACTTTATTGCATATTTTTACAACGTATACAAATGGTTTGGGCCACAACTTCTTACACCATTAGTTACGGACATTCCCGTGGAAACACACAAGAGAGACAAGCGACAGGCTCGGTATTACTGCGTCTGTTCATGAGAGGTAATGTAGAGTGCAACAACTCTCAACACAGGTTAAACGCGTTATTTTACTTTAAAGCCAACACATTGGGCCTGATGATCCCAAAGGGACCAGTGAATAATAACACTACTGATTTGTAGTTGGGGTGATGATCCCAAAAGGACCAGTGAATAATAACGCTACTGATTTGTAGTTGGGGTGATGATCCCAAAAGGACCAGTGAATAATAACGCTACTGATTTGTAGTTGGGGTGATGATCCCAAAAGGACCAGTGACTAATAAACCTACTGATTTGTAGTTGGGGTGACATTTTGCAGCCTCCACATAGCATCAAACAAACGCTAGTGTAAATGTAAATAGACAGGGATCCACATAGCATCAAACAAACGCTAGTGTGAATGTAAACAGACAGGGACCCACATAGCATCAAACAAACGCTAGTGTGAATGTAAATAGATAGGGATCCACATAGCATCAAACAAACGCTAGTGTGAATGTAAATAGACAGGGATCCACATAGCATCAAACAAACGCTAGCGTGAACGTTAATAGACAGGAATCCACATAGCATCAAACAAACGCTAGTGTGAACGTAAATAGACAGGGATCCACTGGAGGCAAAAAAGAAGAGCGAAACTTAGCAGACTATGTTCTGTAGAGTTCATTTGAGGTAATATAAGGATAGTCTAGATCATATGCGACGTTTGTTGAGGTTATATAAGGATAGTCTAGCTCATATGCGACGCTTGTTGAGGTAATATAAGGATAGTCTAGATCATATGCGACGCTTGTTGGGGTAATATAAGGATAGTCTAGATCATATGCGACGCTTGTTTTTAAAGACATACGTCCAGAAGCCTTCTTCAAAATAAAGAATTGACGCGGCATCCATTTTACCGAAATCATGGTATCGTTTCTTATTGGCCAACACAGACTTACCAGACAGAACGACAGAAAAAAACAATGCATTGTTTCTTAAATGAAAACAATAATCAAAGAGGGAAACTTTAAAATTGTATATAAAAACTAAATGTGGACGGTCAAAATTGATACTAGATAAAAAAAAAAATGCGGTTTCGTTTTTCTTTCTGCACAAAGGGTCAAGACGTATTTAAAATCAAGCGTCGATGAAGAACATGGCTATTATAAGGATAGCAGCAGAAATACGTACCTAAGGCCAGGCACTGTGTGAACATATCCATAGACGCTTTACTCATGCAGTACACCCCAACTTCCGGCATCTGAATGAGGTAATTAGCACTGGTGACAATACGTATGATTATGCAGGCCTATCATTTATTTAAACAGTATACCATGTATACTCGTGCGAAGTTATTTAGAATTGTTCATAAATATTGAACAAGTTGCATCAGTAGACACCGTGTATATATATTTGACCGCCTATCACGACATATTGACTTATGTTATTTAGAGCCACCCTAGATACAGTAGATTGGATACACAGGAATCCGGGAACAGTGCCCTACTTTTACTATCGGATATATTGCTATGATACGAATGTACTAGGAAGATACACGGAAAAGCCCGGTTTACGTCCCTATCCGACGGACGAGGCTATGGGAAATGTCACGTCCAAGGACATACTGAAAAGAAACCCCAGTGGCTCGAACCCGTGATCACTAGATTCGGAGTCCAGCGTGCTGAGCTATTCACCTGGCAACCATGGCCCATGCTCGCGAGAAGGCATACTAGTCAAATTAAAAAGTATATATTTAGGTGAACTTGGCGTTTAAAAAAAACAACCAGTGAAGTGCCACATACGTCTGCACATTAAATCTGTTTTAAAAATAAAATCCTTCACAAACATGTAAAATACCAATTTGAGAATTAGAATTGTGACGTCCCCATTATTTTCATTAATTATTCCAATTAACCTTCACTTAGGCCCCCTTAACCTTCACTTAGGCCCCCTAAAAAGAAAAAAAAGAAACAATTTGAGTAACACGCAGTTACTAGTATTTAAAGTTGCTGTCCCTCCAACAACAGACGAATTTTACATCTGCACACCGTTTCTAAAACTACTGAAGACGAGGTACATATATAACTTACATAGTTGAGAATCCAACATATATAGACACAATATTTACGTCTTTAACCAGGCAGGCCAAAACTCAAAACTGGAGCGTCAAATTAAGAGTTACCAACACATATTCAATCACGGGTATTGTAAGAACCCGTGAAAAGTACTATACTTTTAATCGGCACATATAAATTATTATATGACCTGAACACCAGGATAGAGTTTTGATAAACGGTTTTGTAGTGTAAATTTGTCGTTATTTGGCGGGTTAGTTTCTTTAATTATTATATAACATTATTATTAGTATTAGTATAATTATTATTATTTTTATTATAATTATTATTCTAATACACCAGCACTATATAGCCTAGTTTAAAATATCTCGTTACATTCAACGATATATGCAACGTTAGGAGAATAAGCAAGGCAATGCGAAATATATCACTGTAACGTTTGCAACGTTAGGAGAGTAAGCAAAGCAATGCGGAAGATTTCAGATGTGTGCGTTATTTTCACATTTTAGAGGTATTAGAATATAAATAGAACATCGTTTACGGTGAAATTATCTTGTAATATATCACGGTTTGTCGTTCAATTGTAAACAATAATTTAGTTCGAGCTCGTGAAATTATTGTTTACAATTGAACTCCAAACCGTGATATATTACACGATAATTCACCGTAAATGATGTTCTATTTCTTAATTAATAGTATTATTATTATCATTATTATTATTATTATTATATCATACTTACTGATTTAGATCCACATAAACTGGATGTATTCACGATGTTACCTGTTCAAGACAAATGACATACATATGTATATTTAGAAGAAATCCAATGTCCCTAGTCGAGCTCACACCCGTGTTTTCTGCTTTCAGAGTCAAACTAGCAGGAAGTTCTTAACCAATGCGTGGAACCCATTTGACTTTTGAATAACGTTTGTATGGCGGAAACTTCCACATCTATTGAGTCTTCCTGAATAACTATTATATTATTTAACCAACTGCGATAAGGTAAAGTCTAAAGAAGATACCAAAATAGTCCCAACCCTCGGTTTCAAAGCGTCTTTGGGCTGTCTGTAGCCGTTTGTTACTAACGCTCGACCAACATGTTACGGGTGTCAAAACAAATAAGGATAACGTTTGCACGATTTTCAGTCGAAACGTTTAATCAGCTCATTGTAGGAACCATAGGTACCTACCTATATTTTATCAACCATTTCTTTTAAAATGTAAATTATACTTGTATTTTTACGAAAATGCTGAAATTTTGGAAAAAATAAATGGAAATCAAGGTTTATAATCGTTAGTATCGGTTTGAAAAGGAATATCGTTTGCATTAAAATTAGAATAAATACCTATTTTGCAGATTTTACTTTTTGACTCGTGAACAAATGCAAACATGTTCTGACACAAGACACAGGTGGTCGAGCATCAGTGACAAACGGCGGTAGACAGCCCAAAGACGCTTTGCACCGAGGGTTGTACATTGATGAGACACCGAGGGTTGTACATTGATGAGACACCGGGGGTTGTACATTGATGAGACACCGAGGGTTTTACATTGATGAGACACCGAGGGTTTTACATTGATGAGACACCGAGGGTAGTACATTGATGAGACACCGAGGGTTGTACATTGATGAGACACCGAGGGTTGTACATTGATGAGACACCGAGGGTTGTACATTGATGAGACCATTGATGAGACACCGAGGGTTGTACATTGCTGAAACACCGAAGGTTGTACATTGATGAGACACCGAGGGTTGTACATTGCTGAAACACCGAAGGTTGTACATTGATGAGACACCGAGGGTTGTACATTGATGAGACACCGAGGGTTGTACATTGATGAAACACCGAGGGTTGTACATTGATGAGACACCGAGGATTGTACACTGATGAGACACCGAGGTGATGGGACTCCGGGGGTTGTACATTGATGAGACACCGAGGGTTGTACATGGATGAGACACCGGGGGTTGTACATTGATGAGACACCGAGGATTGTACACTGATGAGACACCGAGGTGATGGGACTCCGGGGGTTGTACATTGATGAGACACCGAGGGTTGTACATTGATGAGACACCGAGGGTTGTACATTGATGATACACCGAGGGTTGTACATTGATGAGACACCGGGGGTTGTACATTGATGAGACACCGAGGGGTGTACATTGATGAGACACCGAGGGTTGTACATTGATGAGACACCGGGGGTTGTACATTGATGAGACACCGAGGGTTGTACATTGATGAGACACCGAGGGTTGTACATTGATGAGACACCGGGGGTTGTACATTGATGAGACACCGAGGGGTGTACATTAACGAGACACCGAGGGGTGTACATTGATGAGACACCGAGGGGTGTACAGTGATGAGCCACCGAGGATTGTACACTGATGAGACACCGAGGTGATGGGACTCCGGGGGTTGTACATTGATGAGACACCGAGGGTTGTACATGGATGAGACACCGGGGGTTGTACATTGATGAGACACCGGGGGTTGTACATTGATGAGACAGCGAGGGTTGTACATTGATGAGACACCGAGGATTGTACACTGATGAGACACCGAGGTGATGGGACTCCGGGGGTTGTACATTGATGAGACACCGAGGGTTGTACATGGATGTGACACCGGGGGTTGTACATTGATGAGACACCGAGGATTGTACACTGATGAGACACCGAGGTGATGGGACTCCGGGGGTTGTACATTGCTGAGACACCGGGGTTGTACATTGATGAGACACCGAGGGTTGTACATTGATGAAACACCGAGGGTTGTACATTGATGAGACAGCGAGGGTTGTACATTGATGAGACACCGAGGGTTGTACATTGATCAGACACCGGGGGTTGTACATTGATGAGACACCGAGGATTGTACACTGATGAGACACCGAGGTGATGGGACTCCGGGGGTTGTACATTGCTGAGACACCGGGGGTTGTACATTGATGAGACACCGAGGGTTGTACATTGATGAGACACCGAGGGTTGTACATTGATGAAACACCGAGGGTTGTACATTGATGAGACAGCGAGGGTTGTACATTGATGAGACACCGAGGGTTTTACATTGATGAGACAGCGAGGGTTGTACATTGATGAGACACCGAGGGGTGTACATTGATGAGACAGCGAGGGTTGTACATTGATGAGACACCGAGGGGTGTACAATGATGAGACACCGAGGGTTGTACATTGATGAAACACCGAGGGTTGTACATTGATGAGAAAGCGGGAGTTGTACATTGATGAGACACCGATGGTTGTACATTGATGAGACACCGAGGGGTGTACATTGATGAGACACCGAGGGTTGTACATTGATGAGACACCGAGGGGTGTACATTGATGAGACACCGAGGGTTTTACATTGATGAGACAGCGAGGGTTGTACATTGGTGAGACACCGAGGGGTGTACATTGATGTTTCACCGAGGGTTGTACATTGATGAGACACCGAGTGTTGTACATTGATGAGACACCGAGGGTTGTACATTGATGAGACACCGAGGGGTGTACATTGATGTTTCACCGAGGGTTGTACATTGATGAGACACCGAGGGGTGTACATTGATGAGGCAGCGAGGGTTGTACAATGATGAGACACCCAGGGTTGTACATTGATGAGACACCGAGGGTTGTACACTGATGAGACACCGGGGGTTGTACATTGATGAGACACCGAGGGGTGTACATTGATGTTTCACCGAGGGTTGTACATTGACGAGACACCGAGGGGTGTACATTGATGAGACACCGAGGGGTGTACATTGATGTTTCACCGAGTGGTGTACATTGATGAGACAAACTAAAGATTACACATATATTTATTGTGTATGGTTTGTATTATTTAAAAGTGTGTTATTTTAGTTTTGGAATGTGGCTTTTTCCCCTAGGTCAACACAGTTTGTCTTAAAAACAGTCATAAAGCGAATTTAGTTAGACCGATAGTTGTATTTCCCATTAAAACATTCCCGTACTTTTTGTGCGGATGCACACACTTGATGCATGTCTCGACGATAATGCGATAAAACGATAATTATATATACTCACCGTCAATGAAAAGTTACCACTTGTTAATCAGTTAAATAAATTCACAAAAGCAATTTTACAATAACAAATCTGGTATATTTTGAGACGTTAGAGTATAGCCAGTCAATATGGAAAAAAACAGTAAGCGTCACCAATGCCCAAGTTCGTCTACACTAGCTTAAAATCCTAACGGTAGAAAACAAACTTCACAGACCTCAGTACCGGGTGTGACCAACGCCTGCAGCCATGACAGCTCGGCATCTACGGCCCATGCTTCTTATTAGGCGTTGTATGCGATACTGGGGTATCGCGAGCCATTCCTCAAGGAGGGCTCTGATGAGGTCTTGACGGGTGTCATAGACACGGCGTCCAATCTGATCCCACAGATGCTCAATAAACGGGATAACGGTTGGCTGCAACACCTCATCCACGTAGCATCGTGCTGTCAAATTACCGTCAATTACTAATATATCTG
>JAWPHD010024251.1:0-19762 GCA_037043455.1 Cyrtodaria siliqua | reverse complement strand
TTCTGTTTCAGTAAATAGTATACAACTACCTACTTCTGTTTCAGTAAATAGTATACAACTACCTACTTCTGTTTCAGTAAATAGTATACAACTACCTACTTCTGTTTCAGTAAATAGTATACAACTACCTACTTCTGTTTGAGTAAATAGTATACAACTACCTACTTCTGTTTCAGTAAATAGTATACAACTACCTACTTCTGTTTCAGTAAATAGTATACAACTACCTACTTCTGTTTCAGTAAATAGTATACAACTACCTACTTCTGTTTCAGTAAATAGTATACAACTACCTACTTCTGTTTCAGTAAATAGTATACAACTACTACTTCTGTTTCAGTAAATAGTATACAACTACCTACTTCTGTTTCAGTAAATAGTATACAACTACCTACTTCTGTTTCAGTAAATAGTATACAACTACCTACTTCTGTTTCAGTAAATAGTATACAACTACCTACTTCTGTTTCAGTAAATAGTATACAACTACCTACTTCTGTTTCAGTAAATAGTATACAACTACCTACTTCTGTTTCAGTAAATAGTATACAACTACCTACTTCTGTTTCAGTAAATAGTATACAACTACCTACTTCTGTTTCAGTAAATAGTATACAACTACCTACTTCTGTTTCAGTAAATAGTATACAACTACCTACTTCTGTTTCAGTAAATAGTATACAACTACCTACTTCTGTTTCAGTAAATAGTATACAACTACCTACTTCTGTTTCAGTAAATAGTATACAACTACCTACTTCTGTTTCAGTAAATAGTATACAACTACCTACTTCTGTTTCAGTAAATAGTATACAACTACCTACTTCTGTTTCAGTAAATAGTATACAACTACCTACTTCTGTTTCAGTAAATAGTATACAACTACCTACTTCTGTTTCAGTAAATAGTATACAACTACCTACTTCTGTTTCAGTAAATAGTATACAACTACCTACTTCTGTTTCAGTAAATAGTATACAACTACCTACTTCTGTTTCAGTAAATAGTATACAACTACCTACTTCTGTTTCAGTAAATAGTATACAACTACCTACTTCTGTTTCAGTAAATAGTATACAACTACCTACTTCTGTTTCAGTAAATAGTATACAACTACCTACTTCTGTTTCAGTAAATAGTATACAACTACCTACTTCTGTTTCAGTAAATAGTATACAACTACCTACTTCTGTTTCAGTAAATAGTATACAACTACCTACTTCTGTTTCAGTAAATAGTATACAACTACCTACTTCTGTTTCAGTAAATAGTATACAACTACCTACTTCTGTTTCAGTAAATAGTATACAACTACCTACTTCTGTTTGAGTAAATAGTATACAACTACCTACTTCTGTTTCAGTAAATAGTATACAACTACCTACTTCTGTTTCAGTAAATAGTATACAACTACCTACTTCTGTTTGAGTAAATAGTATACAACTACCTACTTCTGTTTCAGTAAATAGTATACAACTACCTACTTCTGTTTCAGTAAATAGTATACAACTACCTACTTCTGTTTGAGTAAATAGTATACAACTACCTACTTCTGTTTCAGTAAATAGTATACAACTACCTACTTCTGTTTCAGTAAATAGTATACAACTACCTACTTCTGTTTGAGTAAATAGTATACAACTACCTACTTCTGTTTCAGTAAATAGTATACAACTACCTACTTCTGTTTCAGTAAATAGTATACAACTACCTACTTCTGTTTCAGTAAATAGTATACAACTACCTACTTCTGTTTCAGTAAATAGTATACAACTACCTACTTCTGTTTCAGTAAATAGTATACAACTACCTACTTCTGTTTCAGTAAATAGTATACAACTACCTACTTCTGTTTCAGTAAATAGTATACAACTACCTACTTCTGTTTCAGTAAATAGTATACAACTACCTACTTCTGTTTCAGTAAATAGTATACAACTACCTACTTCTGTTTCAGTAAATAGTATACAACTACCTACTTCTGTTTCAGTAAATAGTATACAACTACCTACTTCTGTTTCAGTAAATAGTATACAACTACCTACTTCTGTTTCAGTAAATAGTATACAACTACCTACTTCTGTTTCAGTAAATAGTATACAACTACCTACTTCTGTTTCAGTAAATAGTATACAACTACCTACTTCTGTTTCAGTAAATAGTATACAACTACCTACTTCTGTTTCAGTAAATAGTATACAACTACTACTTCTGTTTCAGTAAATAGTATACAACTACCTACTTCTGTTTCAGTAAATAGTATACAACTACCTACTTCTGTTTCAGTAAATAGTATACAACTACCTACTTCTGTTTCAGTAAATAGTATACAACTACCTACTTCTGTTTCAGTAAATAGTATACAACTACCTACTTCTGTTTCAGTAAATAGTATACAACTACCTACTTCTGTTTCAGTAAATAGTATACAACTACCTACTTCTGTTTCAGTAAATAGTATACAACTACCTACTTCTGTTTCAGTAAATAGTATACAACTACCTACTTCTGTTTCAGTAAATAGTATACAACTACCTACTTCTGTTTCAGTAAATAGTATACAACTACCTACTTCTGTTTCAGTAAATAGTATACAACTACCTACTTCTGTTTCAGTAAATAGTATACAACTACCTACTTCTGTTTCAGTAAATAGTATACAACTACCTACTTCTGTTTCAGTAAATAGTATACAACTACCTACTTCTGTTTCAGTAAATAGTATACAACTACCTACTTCTGTTTCAGTAAATAGTATACAACTACCTACTTCTGTTTCAGTAAATAGTATACAACTACCTACTTCTGTTTCAGTAAATAGTATACAACTACCTACTTCTGTTTCAGTAAATAGTATACAACTACCTACTTCTGTTTCAGTAAATAGTATACAACTACCTACTTCTGTTTCAGTAAATAGTATACAACTACCTACTTCTGTTTCAGTAAATAGTATACAACTACCTACTTCTGTTTCAGTAAATAGTATACAACTACCTACTTCTGTTTCAGTAAATAGTATACAACTACCTACTTCTGTTTGAGTAAATAGTATACAACTACCTACTTCTGTTTCAGTAAATAGTATACAACTACCTACTTCTGTTTCAGTAAATAGTATACAACTACCTACTTCTGTTTCAGTAAATAGTATACAACTACCTACTTCTGTTTCAGTAAATAGTATACAACTACCTACTTCTGTTTCAGTAAATAGTATACAACTACCTACTTCTGTTTCAGTAAATAGTATACAACTACCTACTTCTGTTTCAGTAAATAGTATACAACTACCTACTTCTGTTTGAGTAAATAGTATACAACTACCTACTTCTGTTTCAGTAAATAGTATACAACTACCTACTTCTGTTTCAGTAAATAGTATACAACTACCTACTTCTGTTTCAGTAAATAGTATACAACTACCTACTTCTGTTTCAGTAAATAGTATACAACTACCTACTTCTGTTTCAGTAAATAGTATACAACTACCTACTTCTGTTTCAGTAAATAGTATACAACTACCTACTTCTGTTTCAGTAAATAGTATACAACTACCTACTTCTGTTTCAGTAAATAGTATACAACTACCTACTTCTGTTTGAGTAAATAGTATACAACTACCTACTTCTGTTTCAGTAAATAGTATACAACTACCTACTTCTGTTTCAGTAAATAGTATACAACTACCTACTTCTGTTTCAGTAAATAGTATACAACTACCTACTTCTGTTTGAGTAAATAGTATACAACTACCTACTTCTGTTTGAGTAAATAGTATACAACTACCTACTTCTGTTTGAGTAAATAGTATACAACTACCTACTTCTGTTTGAGTAAATAGTATACAACTACCTACTTCTGTTTCAGTAAATAGTATACAACTACCTACTTCTGTTTGAGTAAATAGTATACAACTACCTACTTCTGTTTGAGTAAATAGTATACAACTACCTACTTCTGTTTCAGTAAATAGTATACAACTACCTACTTCTGTTTGAGTAAATAGTATACAACTACCTACTTCTGTTTGAGTAAATAGTATACAACTACCTACTTCTGTTTCAGTAAATAGTATACAACTACCTACTTCTGTTTCAGTAAATAGTATACAACTACCTACTTCTGTTTGAGTAAATAGTATACAACTACCTACTTCTGTCTCAGTAAATAGTATACAACTACCTACTTCTGTTTGAGTAAATAGTATACAACTACCTACTTCTGTTTCAGTAAATAGTATACAACTACCTACTTCTGTTTGAGTAAATAGTATACAACTACCTACTTCTGTCTCAGTAAATAGTATACAACTACCTACTTCTGTTTGAGTAAATAGTATACAACTACCTACTTCTGTCTCAGTAAATAGTATACAACTATCTACTTCTGTTTGAGTAAATAGTATACAACTACCTACTTCTGTTTGAGTAAATAGTATACAACTACCTACTTCTGTTTGAGTAAATAGTATACAACTACCTACTTCTGTCTCAGTAAATAGTATACAACTATCTACTTCTGTTTCAGTAAATAGTATACAACTACCTACTTCTGTCTCAGTAAATAGTATACAACTACCTACTTCTGTTTCAGTAAATAGTATACAACTACCTACTTCTGTTTCAGTAAATAGTATACAACTACCTACTTCTGTCTCAGTAAATAGTATACAACTACCTACTTCTGTTTCAGTAAATAGTATACAACTACCTACTTCTGTCTCAGTAAATAGTATACAACTACCTACTTCTGTCTCAGTAAATAGTATACAACTACCTACTTCTGTCTCAGTAAATAGTATACAACTACCTACTTCTGTTTGAGTAAATAGTATACAACTACCTACTTCTGTCTCAGTAAATAGTATACAACTACCTACTTCTGTCTCAGTAAATAGTATACAACTACCTACTTCTGTTTCAGTAAATAGTATACAACTACCTACTTCTGTCTCAGTAAATAGTATACAACTACCTACTTCTGTCTCAGTAAATAGTATACAACTACCTACTTCTGTCTCAGTAAATAGTATACAACTATCTACTTCTGTCTCAGTAAATAGTATACAACTACCTACTTCTGTCTCAGTAAATAGTATACAACTACCTACTTCTGTTTGAGTAAATAGTATACAACTACCTACTTCTGTCTCAGTAAATAGTATACAACTACCTACTTCTGTCTCAGTAAATAGTATACAACTACCTACTTCTGTCTCAGTAAATAGTATACAACTACCTACTTCTGTCTCAGTAAATAGTATACAACTACCTACTTCTGTTTCAGTAAATAGTATACAACTACCTACTTCTGTTTCAGTAAATAGTATACAACTACTTCTGTCAGTAAATAGTATACAACTACCTACTTCTGTCTCAGTAAATAGTATACAACTACCTACTTCTGTCTCAGTAAATAGTATACAACTACCTACTTCTGTTTCAGTAAATAGTATACAACTACCTACTTCTGTTGAGTAAATAGTATACAACTACCTACTTCTGTCTCAGTAAATAGTATACAACTACCTACTTCTGTTCAGTAAATAGTATACAACTACCTACTTCTGTTTCAGTAAATAGTATACAACTACCTACTTCTGTTTGAGTAAATAGTATACAACTACCTACTTCTGTTTCAGTAAATAGTATACAACTACCTACTTCTGTCTCAGTAAATAGTATACAACTACCTACTTCTGTTTCAGTAAATAGTATACAACTACCTACTTCTGTTTGAGTAAATAGTATACAACTACCTACTTCTGTCTCAGTAAATAGTATACAACTACCTACTTCTGTTCAGTAAATAGTATACAACTACCTACTTCTGTCTCAGTAAATAGTATACAACTACCTACTTCTGTTTCAGTAAATAGTATACAACTACCTACTTCTGTTTGAGTAAATAGTATACAACTACCTACTTCTGTTTCAGTAAATAGTATACAACTACCTACTTCTGTTTCAGTAAATAGTATACAACTACCTACTTCTGTTTCAGTAAATAGTATACAACTACCTACTTCTGTTTCAGTAAATAGTATACAACTACCTACTTCTGTTTCAGTAAATAGTATACAACTACCTACTTCTGTTTGAGTAAATAGTATACAACTACCTACTTCTGTTTCAGTAAATAGTATACAACTACCTACTTCTGTTTCAGTAAATAGTATACAACTACCTACTTCTGTTTCAGTAAATAGTATACAACTACCTACTTCTGTTTCAGTAAATAGTATACAACTACCTACTTCTGTTTCAGTAAATAGTATACAACTACTTCTGTTGAGTAAATAGTATACAACTACCTACTTCTGTTTCAGTAAATAGTATACAACTACCTACTTCTGTTTCAGTAAATAGTATACAACTACCTACTTCTGTTTCAGTAAATAGTATACAACTACCTACTTCTGTTTGAGTAAATAGTATACAACTACCTACTTCTGTTTCAGTAAATAGTATACAACTACCTACTTCTGTTTGAGTAAATAGTATACAACTACCTACTTCTGTTTCAGTAAATAGTATACAACTACCTACTTCTGTTTGAGTAAATAGTATACAACTACCTACTTCTGTTTCAGTAAATAGTATACAACTACCTACTTCTGTTTCAGTAAATAGTATACAACTACCTACTTCTGTTTCAGTAAATAGTATACAACTACCTACTTCTGTTTGAGTAAATAGTATACAACTACCTACTTCTGTTTGAGTAAATAGTATACAACTACCTACTTCTGTTTGAGTAAATAGTATACAACTACCTACTTCTGTCTCAGTAAATAGTATACAACTACCTACTTCTGTTTCAGTAAATAGTATACAACTACCTACTTCTGTTTGAGTAAATAGTATACAACTACCTACTTCTGTTTGAGTAAATAGTATACAACTACCTACTTCTGTTTGAGTAAATAGTATACAACTACCTACTTCTGTTTCAGTAAATAGTATACAACTACCTACTTCTGTTTGAGTAAATAGTATACAACTACCTACTTCTGTTTCAGTAAATAGTATACAACTACCTACTTCTGTTTGAGTAAATAGTATACAACTACCTACTTCTGTTTCAGTAAATAGTATACAACTACCTACTTCTGTTTCAGTAAATAGTATACAACTACCTACTTCTGTTTGAGTAAATAGTATACAACTACCTACTTCTGTTTCAGTAAATAGTATACAACTACCTACTTCTGTTTCAGTAAATAGTATACAACTACCTACTTCTGTTTCAGTAAATAGTATACAACTACCTACTTCTGTTTCAGTAAATAGTATACAACTACCTACTTCTGTTTGAGTAAATAGTATACAACTACCTACTTCTGTCTCAGTAAATAGTATACAACTACCTACTTCTGTCTGAGTAAATAGTATACAACTACCTACTTCTGTTTCAGTAAATAGTATACAACTACCTACTTCTGTTTCAGTAAATAGTATACAACTACCTACTTCTGTTTGAGTAAATAGTATACAACTACCTACTTCTGTTTCAGTAAATAGTATACAACTACCTACTTCTGTTTCAGTAAATAGTATACAACTACCTACTTCTGTTTCAGTAAATAGTATACAACTACCTACTTCTGTCTCAGTAAATAGTATACAACTACCTACTTCTGTCTCAGTAAATAGTATACAACTACCTACTTCTGTCTCAGTAAATAGTATACAACTACCTACTTCTGTTTCAGTAAATAGTATACAACTACCTACTTCTGTTTGAGTAAATAGTATACAACTACCTACTTCTGTCTCAGTAAATAGTATACAACTACCTACTTCTGTTTCAGTAAATAGTATACAACTACCTACTTCTGTTTCAGTAAATAGTATACAACTACCTACTTCTGTCTCAGTAAATAGTATACAACTACCTACTTCTGTTTCAGTAAATAGTATACAACTACCTACTTCTGTTTCAGTAAATAGTATACAACTACCTACTTCTGTCTCAGTAAATAGTATACAACTACCTACTTCTGTCTCAGTAAATAGTATACAACTACCTACTTCTGTTTGAGTAAATAGTATACAACTACCTACTTCTGTTTCAGTAAATAGTATACAACTACCTACTTCTGTTTGAGTAAATAGTATACAACTACCTACTTCTGTCTCAGTAAATAGTATACAACTACCTACTTCTGTTTCAGTAAATAGTATACAACTACCTACTTCTGTTTGAGTAAATAGTATACAACTACCTACTTCTGTTTCAGTAAATAGTATACAACTACCTACTTCTGTTTGAGTAAATAGTATACAACTACCTACTTCTGTTTCAGTAAATAGTATACAACTACCTACTTCTGTTTGAGTAAATAGTATACAACTACCTACTTCTGTTTGAGTAAATAGTATACAACTACCTACTTCTGTCTCAGTAAATAGTATACAACTACCTACTTCTGTCTCAGTAAATAGTATACAACTACCTACTTCTGTTTCAGTAAATAGTATACAACTACCTACTTCTGTTTGAGTAAATAGTATACAACTACCTACTTCTGTCTCAGTAAATAGTATACAACTACCTACTTCTGTCTCAGTAAATAGTATACAACTACCTACTTCTGTTTGAGTAAATAGTATACAACTACCTACTTCTGTTTGAGTAAATAGTATACAACTACCTACTTCTGTTTCAGTAAATAGTATACAACTACCTACTTCTGTTTGAGTAAATAGTATACAACTACCTACTTCTGTTTGAGTAAATAGTATACAACTACCTACTTCTGTTTCAGTAAATAGTATACAACTACCTACTTCTGTTTGAGTAAATAGTATACAACTACCTACTTCTGTTTCAGTAAATAGTATACAACTACCTACTTCTGTTTGAGTAAATAGTATACAACTACCTACTTCTGTCTCAGTAAATAGTATACAACTACCTACTTCTGTTTGAGTAAATAGTATACAACTACCTACTTCTGTTTGAGTAAATAGTATACAACTACCTACTTCTGTCTCAGTAAATAGTATACAACTACCTACTTCTGTTTGAGTAAATAGTATACAACTACCTACTTCTGTTTGAGTAAATAGTATACAACTACCTACTTCTGTCTCAGTAAATAGTATACAACTACCTACTTCTGTTTCAGTAAATAGTATACAACTACCTACTTCTGTCTCAGTAAATAGTATACAACTACCTACTTCTGTCTCAGTAAATAGTATACAACTACCTACTTCTGTTTCAGTAAATAGTCTACAACTACCTACTTCTGTCTCAGTAAATAGTATACAACTACCTACTTCTGTCTCAGTAAATAGTATACAACTACCTACTTCTGTTTGAGTAAATAGTATACAACTACCTACTCCTGTCTCAGTAAATAGTATACAACTACCTACTTCTGTCTCAGTAAATAGTCTACAACTATCTACTTCTGTTTGAGTAAATAGTATACAACTACCTACTTCTGTTTCAGTAAATAGTATACAACTACCTACTTCTGTTTCAGTAAATAGTATACAACTACCTACTTCTGTTTGAGTAAATAGTATACAACTACCTACTTCTGTTTGAGTAAATAGTATACAACTACCTACTTCTGTTTGAGTAAATAGTATACAACTATCTACTTCTGTTTCAGTAAATAGTATACAACTACCTACTTCTGTTTGAGTAAATAGTATACAACTACCTACTCCTGTCTCAGTAAATAGTATACAACTACCTACTTCTGTTTCAGTAAATAGTCTACAACTATCTACTTCTGTTTGAGTAAATAGTATACAACTACCTACTTCTGTTTCAGTAAATAGTATACAACTACCTACTTCTGTCTCAGTAAATAGTATACAACTACCTACTTCTGTTTCAGTAAATAGTATACAACTACCTACTTCTGTCTCAGTAAATAGTCTACAACTATCTACTTCTGTTTCAGTAAATAGTATACAACTACCTACTTCTGTCTCAGTAAATAGTATACAACTACCTACTTCTGTCTCAGTAAATAGTCTACAACTATCTACTTCTGTTTCAGTAAAATAGTATACAACTACCTACTTCTGTTTCAGTAAATAGTATACAACTACCTACTTCTGTCTCAGTAAATAGTATACAACTACCTACTTCTGTTTGAGTAAATAGTATACAACTATCTACTTCTGTCTCAGTAAATAGTCTACAACTATCTACTTCTGTTTGAGTAAATAGTATACAACTACCTACTTCTGTCTCAGTAAATAGTCTACAACTATCTACTTCTGTTTGATTAAATAGTATACAACTACCTACTTCTGTCTCAGTAAATAGTCTACAACTATCTACTTCTGTTTGAGTAAATAGTATACAACTACCTACTTCTGTCTCAGTAAATAGTCTACAACTATCTACTTCTGTTTGAGTAAATAGTATACAACTACCTACTTCTGTCTCAGTAAATAGTCTACAACTATCTACTTCTGTTTCAGTAAATAGTATACAACTACCTACTTCTGTCTCAGTAAATAGTCTACAACTATCTACTTCTGTTTGAGTAAATAGTATACAACTACCTACTTCTGTCTCAGTAAATAGTCTACAACTATCTACTTCTGTTTCAGTAAATAGTATACAACTACCTACTTCTGTTTCAGTAAATAGTATACAACTACCTACTTCTGTTTGAGTAAATAGTATACAACTACCTACTTCTGTTTCAGTAAATAGTATACAACTATCTACTTCTGTTTCAGTAAATAGTATACAACTACCTACTTCTGTTTCAGTAAATAGTATACAACTACCTACTTCTGTCTCAGTAAATAGTCTACAACTATCTACTTCTGTTTCAGTAAATAGTATACAACTACCTACTTCTGTCTCAGTAAATAGTCTACAACTATCTACTTCTGTTTCAGTAAATAGTATACAACTACCTACTTCTGTCTCAGTAAATAGTATACAACTACCTACTTCTGTCTCAGTAAATAGTCTACAACTATCTACTTCTGTTTCAGTAAATAGTATACAACTACCTACTTCTGTTTCAGTAAATAGTATACAACTACCTACTTCTGTTACAGTAAATAGTATACAACTACCTACTTCTGTTTCAGTAAATAGTATACAACTACCTACTTCTGTTTCAGTAAATAGTATACAACTACCTACTTCTGTCTCAGTAAATAGTCTACAACTATCTACTTCTGTTTCAGTAAATAGTATACAACTACCTACTTCTGTTTCAGTAAATAGTATACAACTACCTACTTCTGTTACAGTAAATAGTATACAACTACCTACTTCTGTTTCAGTAAATAGTATACAACTACCTACTTCTGTTTCAGTAAATAGTATACAACTACCTACTTCTGTTTGAGTAAATAGTATACAACTACCTACTCCTGTTTCAGTAAATAGTATACAACTATCTACTTCTGTTGAGGTCAGTGGTTAAAACTATTCATCCAAGGGATGACCCGAAGCAATAAACTATTGACCGAGATGAAGTCGTGGTCAATAGTTTACTGCTGAGGGTCAGTAGTCATTCCCGAGGATGAATTGTTTTAACTATTTTCTGAAACAGAAGTAGATTTTAAGTTTTATTATCTTGAATCGTATAAACTCCAATAGTTTGTTTATTTGTTGCTTGTTGATTTGTTGCTTGTTTATTTGTTCATGCATGACGTCACGGCATGGGAAAGCGTAACTTCATTCTCAGACTATTGGCCTGCAAAACCAGATTGAACCGGATAGGAAACGTTCTAAAGTCAATAGTTCATCCTAATGACTTACACGTGACTGCCTTTTTAGCCAATAAAAACTATGTATTTAAAATGATATATAATAATTGTTTCAGTATATAGTTAAAACTATTCATCCTCGAGAATGACTAATGACCCTCAGCAGTAAACTATTGACTGCTTCGGGTCAATAGTCACTCCCTCGGATGAATAGTTTTAACCTTTGACCTCAACAGAAGTACATAGTTGTATACTATTACAAACACAAAACGATAGAAAGTTGAAGCAAACGATAGTTTAGGAACACAAATTGTGTTTTAACCAAGACTAATGTCGAACGCAATAGTAAAAAAGGACATCATAAGTTGTCATTGGTGCTATCTCCATAGTATTGGAACTATCTGTCTGGCATTGGAGCTATCTCTTCTAAGAAATCGCGTATTTCTCCCCAAGAAATGTTCTCCGTGTTTAACTGTTATTTATTTGTCAACAGGCAATATACAGACACCAACTGGTTGATTTTTTATGTTTACATGTCGATATGTAGCGTATATTGGCAAACAAATGTGGAAAAAACTCGGTGGCGACGATAAAGTTGAGAAAAAAATGCAAAGTTCGAACGGGCTAAAAGTTCCTGGCCTCAAACTAGGCATCTTTCGAGAACAATTCTGGGTATTGTGTGAAGTTTAAACATAACTACACCCTAACTGCAGTCCCCGATTTTTTATACCGAGGCATATAAAGAAAATAACAAAGAATTAGCAAAGCATACCCACCTTGTTTACCTGTATTTTTGGCGCTGGAACTACCTAGGAAGTGGCGATGGAGCACTTTTGCATATACCTCCAAACGGAGGTAGCTCCACTAATTACCAGCCGTGTAAGTTAAGGTATCTTACATAAGGCCAAAAAAAATAAATGTGTTTCCGGTGGCCCGACCGACCATATTTTTAAGGGGCCGACCCTAAAACTTTTGATGAGAAAAAAAAAAGAAAAAATTAAATTCCTTCTGAACAATGATTTATCACAATATATTGAGGTAAACTGACACTACAGAGAAACTTTCAGTTGTATCATCAACTGGTATGGGGTTTATGAGATAAATACATACTCCAAAAAAAAAGAGAAAATGCCTACCTACCGACCCTAATTTTTCAGAGCATGCAATAGGAAACACACCTATTTTTTTTTTTTGCCTAACTGTATCTAGCCATTGTAAACATGAATCAATGTTCAAAATTGTCATTGAATTGTTCTGTGGTAGATTAATTTATTAATGGTTATTATTTTGGAATTGTTCAAATATGTTAAGTATTTAATGGATAAAATAAACTAAATGAGCAATAAAACACTAAAAGGAAGTGCGCTGAATAAATTAAATAAACGACTCGGAAGAAGGTATTTCCTAACTATGGTGACGCGCCATGGATAGCTATTTTAAACATGGCGGTAAAAAAAATTACAATGCATTGCAAAGCGAGCGTCATGTGTAGTTATCCCTGATATGCTTCGTGTAACAGGTATTTATAACTTATGGATTTCTCTTTGGACATTTAAGACTTGTTGTAAATTATATATTTTAATTATTGCGCTGTTTTGTAGAAAACTGTTAATGTTCCATGTACATGTATAGCTATGAACTATTTCATGTTTTAAATTGGTCATTTCAAGCTATTTTATGTTTTTAAACAAATAAAGTCCCAAAACCTGATGTCCTCCCTTTAATTGAAAATATCAAATAATATCAAATATCAAGGCTTCATGAATAAAAAAGTACAAGTCATTTGTATCGATTATTTTCATCGGAGCTTTATATTTATAGAGAAACATCTGCATAACCTTGTAATTATGAATAATCAATCTGACTGTTTAGCCTGACTGGTTTGGTTGACAGAACATATAATAATGTGGTTTTATTCCTTGTCTCTAGTGTATCTAATTTTACTGTCGTTCATGTATGAACTCCATGTGTGTTTATAGATCTACTGTCGCTAGTACAGTGTAAATATATTATGAGTTTATTCAAGGTCTAAATAGGTATACCATCATGGTGCATAGACTCCTCAATGAGAGTTTATGTAATAGATAATGCCTTGTCCCAGCTCGTTGGCTTATTTAAACACCGAGATGGGCGTAGCCCATCGAGGTGTTTAAATAACCAACGAGCTGAGACAGACTCTATCTTTTTTGTAGCATGGTGTACTTAGTAACAATGTGACGTCATAGTGACGGTACTCTAAATTCCAAAATCTGGTAGTTGTAGTATGGTATAGCCACGCCCCTTTAGTTACCCTAAATTAAACGATTCAATACTCTGCATTCATGAAAGGAAATGTCACCGACCATGCTACAATTTAATATGGTTATTTGATCTACCATAACTCATGCAATTCAATGTGTTATTTCTGGCTTTTGTCATTCTAGACCTGTTGCAGAACCTGTTTATGGTGAACTCATCTTTGATCTAGGATGATGGTAAAAAATGATGTTGGAAATAAGGGATAGATAGTTATTAGTAACTATGTCTGTAGACTTGAATGCTATATTTTTAAAGGGACACATGGCAACCTATGGTAGAATTACGAAGAAAAGTTGAAAACTCAAAATTGTATTTAAATATATGCAAGCAGATTTAAAGTCAAAATGAAACTGGGTTAATAAATCTAGAGGCTAATTTTAATACTTGATGAAGACTTCAAGATTGCCATGTGTCCCCTCAACAACTTAGATACAAATACTCTTTGAATCATTGATTTTATGTTGTAGCTTTCATTAGCTGATTTTTGTCTCGCCTTTTTCGAAGTTTTTTTTTTCCTGCGACGTTGAATGTGATGGCGGCGTCAACATTCAGGTTTTGCATTTACGTCACTTTCTAATGAACTGTATGCACTAGTAGTGTTGGGAATCGGCTCAAAATTCATGATCGATTATCTGAATATTTAACCGACCGATGATCGATCATTAATCGATTAAACATGGCTGCTATAAAAGACAAGTGTAAGCCTTTTTCAGACTAAAATGAAGAAAAGAACCACATTTCAAGTATGTTCTGGTAATAAAGGAACAGAATAAAACTGACCAACATATATATTTTAAAAAATAAGTTGTGATAACCGCTATAAATATGTGATTACAATTATAAATTCATTTTATTAGCTCTACTGGCCGAAGGCCAGCAGAGCTTATGGGTTCGGCCAGTAGAGCTTATGGGATGCCGAGTTGTCCGTCGTCCGTCCGTCCGTCCGTCATCCGTCCGTCGTCCGTCGTCCGTCCGTTGTTAACTTTTGTCTCGTTAAGACGATAGGGCCTTCATTTTTCATCCGATCTTTACCAAACTTTAACAGGTTGTTAATATCAATGAAAGCTCGGATAAGTTCGAAAACCAGCCAGATCGGACAAGTAACAGCAGAGTTATGGCCCTTGATTTAGTTAAAAATGCTATATTGCTAAATTTTGCCTCGTTAAGACGATAGGGCCTTCTTTTTTCATCCTATCTTTACCAAACTTTACCACATCGTTAATATCAATGAAAGCTCGGACAAGTTCGAAAACCAGCGAGATCGAACCAGTAACAACGGAGTTATGGTCCTTGATTTAGTTTAAAATGCTATATTGCTATATTTTGCCTCGTTAAGACAATAGGGCCTTCGTTTTTCATCCTATCTTTACCAAACTTTACCACATTGTTGATATCAATGAAAGCTCGGACAAGTTCGAAAAACAGCCATATCGGACTAGTAACAGCGGAGTTGTAGCCCTTGATTTAGTTAAAAATGCTATTTTTAGCTCTAGCCAGCAGAGCTTATGGGATGCCGAGTTGTCCGTCCGTCCGTCCGTCGTCCGTCCGCGTCCGTCGTCCGTCCGTCGTCCGTCCGTCGTCCGTCGTCCGTTGTTAACTTTTGTCTCGTTAAGACGATAGGGCCTTCATTTTTCATCCAATCTTTACCAAACTTTAACAGGTTGTTAATATCAATGAAAGCTCGGATGAGTTCGAAAACCAGCCAGATCGGCCAAGTAACAGCCGAGTTATGGCCCTTGATTTAGTTAAAAATGCTATATTGCTATATTTTGCCTCGTTAAGACGATAGGGCCTTCATTTTTAGCTCAACTGATCAGAGATCAGCGGAGCTTATGCCGTGGTGCGGTGTCCGTCGTCCGTCCGTCCGTCTGTCCGTCTGTCCGTCTGTCTGTCCGTAAACTTTTATTTGTAGCGACTTCACAGCTGAAACTACTGGATGGATATTCATGAAACTTTACAGAAATGTTGCCCATAAAGTCTAGTTGATCCTAGCAAAAATTCATGTTGATGTGAAATCCAAGATGGCCGCCAAAGCTAAAAATAGAGTTTTAAAATACAAGTTTGTAGCGACTTCTTCTTGAAAACTATAAGTGATATTGATATGGGACTTTTTCTAAAATGATCAGCATGACATGATGTTGATCCTAGTCAAAAATCGTTTTGATTCAACGTTAAACATGGCTGCCAGCGGCCATCTTTGTTTACATAGAGTTATATAGTAAAAACTTGTAGCGACTACTTCTCTGAAACTACTTGGCGGATTGTCATGAAACTTTACAGGAATGTTGCTCTTGATGTCTAATTGATCCTAGAAAAATTTCAGGTCGGCCGGAAATTCAAGATGGCCGTCACAGCTAAAAATAGATTTTTAAAAAATAAGTTTGTAGCGACTACTTCTTGAAAACTATAAGTGATATTGATATGGGACTTTTTCTAAAATGATCAGCATTACATGATGTTGATCCTAGTCAAAAATCGTTTTGATTCAACGTTAAACATGGCTGCCAGCGGCCATCTTTGTTTACATAGAGTTATATAGTAAAAACTTGTAGCGACTACTCCTCTGAAACTACTTGGCGGATTGTCATGAAACTTAACAGGAATGTTGCTCTTGATGTCTAATTGATCCTATCAAAATTTCAGGTCGGCCGGAAATTCAAGATGGCCGTCACAGCTAAAAATAGATTTTTAAAAAATAAGTTTGTAGCGACTACTTCTTGAAAACTATAAGTGATATTGATATGGGAATTTTTCTAAAATGATCAGCATGACATGATGTAGATCCTTGTGGAATATTATTTTGATTCGACGTTAAACATGGCTGCCAGTGGCCATCTTTGGTTACATAGAGTTATATAGTAAAAACTTGTAGCGACTACTCCTCTGAAACTACTTGACGGATGTTCATGAAACTTCACAGGAATGTTGCTCTTGATGTCTAGTTGATCCTAGAAAAATTTCAGGTCGGCCGGAAATTCAAGATGGCCGCCACAGCTAAAAATAGATTTAAAATAAATAAATTTGTAGCGACTACTTCCCAAAAACAATAAGAGATATTGATATGGGACTTTTTCTAAAATGATCAGTATGACATGATGTTGGTCCTTGTCGAAAATCGTTTTGATTTGACCTTAAACATGGCTGCTTTGTTTACATAGAGTTATATAATGAAAACTTGTAGCGACTACTTCTTTGAAACTACCTGACGGATTTTCATGAAACTTTACAGGAATGTTGCTCTTAATGTCTTATTGATCTTAGCAAAATTTCAGGTCGGCCTGAAATTCAAGATGGCCGCCACGGTTAAAAATAGATTTTCAAAAAACAAGTCTGTAGCGACTACTTCCTGAAATCAAAATCAATCAGTAGAGCTTCAAGGTCATTGACCTCTTGTTCAACCTATCTTTACCAATCTTTACCACATTGTTAATATCAATGAAAGCTCGGACAAGTTCGAAAACCAGCCAGATCGGACCAGTAACACCAGAGTTATGGTCCTTGATTTAGTTGAAAATGCTATATTGCTATATTTTGCCTCGTTAAGACGATAGGGCCTTCGTTTTTCATCATATCTTTACCAAACTTTACCATATTGTTAATATCATTGAAAGCTCGGACAAGTTCGAAAACAAGCCATATCGAGCTAGTAACAGCGGAGTTATGGCCCTTGATTTAGTTAAAAATGCTATATTTTGCCTCGTTAAGACGCTAGGGGCTTTATTGTTTTGTTCATCCAATCTTTACCAAACTTTATCAGATTGTTAATATCAATGAAAGCTCAGACAAGTTCGAAAACCAGCCATATCGGAATAGTAAGAGCGGAGTTATGGCCCTTGATTTAGTTAAAAATGCTATATTTTGCCTCGTTAAGACGATAGGGGCTTCATTGTTCATCCGATCTTTATCAAACTTTATCAGATTGTTAATGTCATTGAAAGCTTGAACAAGTTCGAAAACCAACCATATCAGACCAGTAACAGTGGAGTTGTGGCCCTTGATTTAGTTAAAAATGCTATAGTTTGCCTCGTTAAGACGATAGGGGCTTCATTGTTCATCTGATCTTTACCAAACTTTATCAGATTGTTAATATCAATGAAAGCTCGAGCAAGTTCGAAACCTAGCCATAGGGGACCAGTAACAGCGGAGTTATGGCCCTTGATTTAGTTAAAAATGCTATAGTTTGCCTCATTAAGACGATAGGGACTTCATTGTTCATCCGATCTTTACCAAACTTTATCAGATTGTTAATTTCAATGAAAGCTTGAACAAGTTCGAAAACCAAACATATCGGACCAGTAACAGCTTAGTTATGGCCCTTGATTTAGTTCAAAACGCTATAAAACGCTATATTTTGCCTCGTTAAGACGAGAGGGCCTTCATTTCTCATCCGATCGTTACCAAACTTTTATTTTTTTTAATTATTTTTTTAAATTAATATATTTCTTTTTTAATTTAATTTTTTTTTTTTAATTTTTTTTTTTCAATTTTAATTTTTTAATTTTTTTTTTGATTTTTTTTAATTAATATTTATTTTTTTAGCTCTATGTTGGACCAGTCGGACAAGTAACAGAGGAGTTATGGCTCTTGATTTAGTTAAAAATACTATATTTTGCCTCGTTAATACGGTAGGATCTTCATTTTCATCTGATCTTTACCGACCGAACTTTAACAGATTCTTTAGTTATGGCCCTTGATTTAGTTCAAAAGCTGTTTTTTGCCCGAAACTGCCAAAAAAAACGTAAATGGCAGTCACTCGCTTCATTGATGTTATAAGAGCCATGTTAGCCAGTTAGAGCGTCCACAGGCCCTCTTGGGCCTCTTGTTTGCATCGTTAAGACGATAGGGGCTTCGTTGTTCATCCGATCTTTACCAATCTTTATCAGATTGTTAATGTCGTTGAAAGCTCGAACAAGTTTGAAAAACAGCCATATCGGACCATTAACAGCGAAGTTATGGCCCTTGATTTAGTTGAAAATGCTATATTTTGCCTAGTTAAGACGATAGGGGCTTCATTGTTCATCCGATCTTTACCAAACTTGATCAGATTGTTAATATCAATGAAAGCTCGAACAATTTTGAAAACCAGCCATATCGTACCAGTTACATTGGAGTTATGGCCCTTGATTTACTTCAAAATGATATATTCTGTCTCGTTAAGACGATAAGGCCTTCATTTTTCATCCGATCTTTACCAAACTTCATCATATTGTTAATGTCTATGAAAGCTTGATCAGGTTCGAAAAACAACCAGATCGGCCCAGTAACAGCGGAGTTATGGCCCTTGATTTTGTTAAAAATGCTATAATTTGCCTCGTCGTATGAAAGGGCCTTCATTTTGCATCTGATCTTTGCCAAACTTTATTAGCTTTTACGACTGTCTTTTTTATATTATTTTAAATTCTATTTTAATTATAATTTTTTTTTATTTTTTTTTTTATTTTTTTTTTTTGAATTTTTTTTTTTTTTTTCATATTTTTTTTTTTTTTTTTTTGGAATTTATTCCTTTTTTATATGTATCTATATATATTTTTTTTAGCTCTATGTTGGACCAGTCGGACCAGTAACAGAGGAGTTTTGGCTCTTGATTTAGTTAAAAATGCTATATTTTGCCTCAATACGGTATAGCCTTCATTTTTTCATCTGATCTTTACCAAACTTTACCAGATTTTTAATTATGGCCCTTGATTTAGTTAAAAAGCTGTTTTTTGCCCGAAACTTTCAAAAAAACGTAAATGGCAGTCACTCGCTTCATT
>JAWPHD010024250.1:0-19763 GCA_037043455.1 Cyrtodaria siliqua | reverse complement strand
TATAATAGTAAGACACTGATATATATGGTAAGAACTGAATATTATGCGTAAAAACTGAAATAGTATGCGTAAGAACGGAATATATGCGAATAACTGATTATATATGTGTAAGAACTGAAATATATATGTGTAAGAAACTGAATATATATGCGTAAGAACGAATATATGCGTAAGAACTGAATATATATGTGTAAGAACTGAATATATATTGTGTAAGAACTGAAAATATATGCGTAAGAACGGAATAATATGCGAAGAACTGAATATATATGTGTAAGAACTGAATATATATGTGTAAAGACCTGAATATATATTGTGTAAGAACTGAATATATATGTGTCAGAACTGAATATATATGCGTAAGACGGAATATATATGTGTAAGAACTGAATATATATGCATAAGAACTGAATATATATGGGTAAGAACTGAATATATATGCGTAAGAACGGAATATATGCGTAAGAAACTGAATATATATGCGTAAGAACGGAATATATATTTGTAAGAACTGAATATAAATGAGTAAGAACTGAATATATATGTGTAAGAACTGAATATATATATAATTGTGTAAGAACTGAATATATATGTGTAATAACGGAGTTTATATGCGTAAGAACTAAATATATGCGTAAGAACTGAATATATATGTGTAAGAACTGAATATATATGTGTAAGAACTGGATATATATGTGTAAGAACTGAATATATATGTGTAAGAACTGAATATATATGTGTAAGAACGGAATATATATGCGTAAGAACGGAATATATGCGTAAGAACAGTAATATATTGTGTAAGAACTGAATATATATGCGTAAGAACGGAATATATATGTGTAAGAACTGAACATATATGCTAAGAACTAAATATATGCGTAAGAACGGATATATAAGCGTAAGATTGGAATATATATGTGTAAGAACTGAATATATATGTGTTAAGAACTGAATATATATGTGTAAGAACTGAATATATAATTGCTTCAGAACTGAATATAGATGCGTAAGAACGGAATATATATGTGTAAGAACTGAATATATATGCGTAAGAACTGAATATATATGTAGTAAGAACTGAATATATATGCGTAAGAACTGAATATATGCGTAAGAAATGAATATATATGCGTAAGAACGAATACTATATTTGTAAGAACTGATATATATATGTAAGAACTGAATATATATGTGTAAGAACCTGAATACATATGTGTAAGACTGATACTTATATGAGTAAGAACTGAATATATATGTGTAAGAACGGAGTTTATATGCGTAAGAACTGAATATATGCTGTAGAAAGAATATATGCGTAAAAACGGATATATATGGCGTAAAAACGGAATATATATGCGTAAGAACGATATATCGTAGAACAACTATATTGGGTAAGACTGAATATATATGTGTAAGAACTGAATATATAAGTGTAAGAACTAAATATATATGTGTAAGAACTGAATATATATGTGTAAGAACGGAATATATATGCGTAAGAATGGAATATATATGAGTATAACTGAATATATATGTGTAAGAACTGAATCTATATGTGTAAGAAACTGAATATATATGTGTCAGAACTGAATATAATGGCGTAAGAACTGAATATATATGTGTAAGAACTGAATATAGATGTGTAGAACGGAATATATATGCATAAGAACGGAATATATATGAGTAAGAACTGAATATATAGTGTAACCAACTGAATATATATGCGTAAAAACTGAATATATATGCGTAAGAACGGAATATCTGCGTAATAACTGATTATATATGTGTAAGAACTTGAATATATATGTGTAAGAACTGAATATATATATGCGTAAGAAACTGAATATATGCGTAAGAACTGAATATATATGTGTAAGAACTGAAATATATGTGTAAGAACTGTATATATAAGTGTAAGACTGGAAAATATATTGTGTAAGAACTGAATAATATGTGTAAAAACTGAATATATATGCGTAAGAACTGAATATATGCGTAAGAACTGAATATATATGCGTACGAACGGAATATATATGCGTAAGAACTGAATATATATGTGTAAGAACTGAATATATATGTGTAAGAACTGATATATATGTGTAAGAACTGAATATATATTTGTAAGAACTGAATATATATGTGTAAGAACTGAATATATATGCGTAAGAACGGAATATATATGCATCAGAACGGAATATATATGCTTAAGAACGGAATATATATGTGTAAGAACTGAATATATATGCGTAAGAACGGAATATATATGCGTAAGAACGGAATATATATGCGTAAGAACAGAATATATGTGTCAGAACTGAATATATATACGTAAAAACTGAAAATATATGCGTAAGAACAGAATATATGCGTAAGAACGGAATATATATGCTTAAGATTGGAATATATATGTGTCAGAACTGAATATATATGTGTAAGACCTGAATATATATGTGTAAGAACTGAATATATATGTGTAAGAACTGAATATAGATGCGTAAGAACGAATATATATGTGTAAGAACTGAATATATATGCGTAAGAACTGAATATATATGTGTAAGAACTGAATATATATGCGTAAGAACTTAATATATGCGTAAGAAATGAATATATATGCGTAAGAACTGAATATATATGTGTAAGAACTGAATATATATGCGTAAGAACTTAATATATGCGTAAGAACGGAATTATATATGTGTAAGAACTGAATATATATGCGTAAGAACGGAATATATATGCATAAGAACGGAATATATATGCTTAAGAACGGAATATATATGTGTAAGAACTGAATACATATGCGTAAGAACGGAATATATATGCGTGAGAACGGAATATATATGCGTAAGAACTGAATATATATGCGTAAGAACTGGATATATATGTGTCAGAACTGAATATATATGCGTAAAAACTGAAAATATATGCGTAAGAACAGAATATATGCGTAAGAACGGAATATATATGCGTAAGATTGGAATATATATGTGTCAGAACTGAATATATATGTGTAAGACCTGAATATATATGTGTAAGAACTGAATATATATGTGTCAGAACTGAATATAGATGCGTAAGAACAGAATATATATGTGTAAGAACTGAATATATATGCGTAAGAACTGAATATATATGTGTAAGAACTGAATATATATGCGTAAGAACTTAATATATGCGTAAGAAATGAATATATATGCGTAAGAATGGAATATATATTTGTAAGATCTAAATATATATGTGTAAGAACTGAATATATATGTGTAAGAACTGAATATATATGTGTAAGTACTGAATATATATGTGTAAGCACTGAATATATATGTGTAAGAACGGAGTTTATATGCGTAAGAACTGAATATATGCGTAAGAACTGAATATATGCGTAAAAACGGAATATATATGCGTAAGAACGGAATATATATGCGTAAGAACGGAATATATATGGGTCAGAACTGAATATATATGTGTAAGAACTGAATATATATGTGTAAGAACTAAATATATATGTGTAAGAACTGAATATATATGTGTAAGAACGGAATATATATGCGTAAGAATGGAATATATATGAGTAAGAACTGAATATATGTGTAAGAACTGAATATATATGTGTAAGAACTGAATATATATGTGTCAGAACTGAATATATATGCGTAAGAACGGAATATATATGCGTAAGAACGGAATATATATGTGTAAGAACTGAATATATATGTGTAAGAACGGAATATATATGCGTAAGAATGGAATATATATGTGTAAGAACTGAATATATATGTGTAAGATCTAAATATATATGTGTAAGAACTGAATATATATGTGTAGGAACGGAATATATATGCGTAAAAACTAAAAATAAATGCGTAAGAACTGAATATATGCGTAAGAACTGAATATATATGCGTAAGAACTGAATATATATGCGTAAGAACGGAATATATGCGTAAGAACTGATTATATGTGTGTAAGAACTGAATATATATGTGTAAGAACTGAATATATATGTGTAAGAACTGAATATATATGTGTAAGAACGGAATATATATGCGTAAGAACGGAATATATATTAGTAAGAACTGAATATATATGCGTAAGAACTGAATATATATGCGTAAGAACGGAATATATATGCGTGAGAACGGAATATATATGTGTAAGAACTGAATATATATGTGTAAGAACTGAATATATATGCGTAAGAACTGAATATATATGCGTAAGAACGGAATATATATGCGTGAGAACGGAATATATATGTGTAAGAACTGAATATATATGTGTAAGAACGGAATATATATGCGTAAGAATGGAATATATATGCGTAAGAACTGAATATATATGTGTAAGAACTGAATATATATGTGTAAGAACGGAATATATATGCGTAAGAACGGAATATATATGCGTAAGAACTGAATATATATGTATGTCTAAGAACTGAATATATATGTGTAAGAACGGAATATATATGCGTAAGAACGGAATATATATGCGTAAGAACTGAATATATATGTGTAAGAACTGAATATATATGTGTAAGAACTGAATATATATGCGTAAGAACGGAATATATATGTGTAAGAACTGAATATATATGTGTAAGAACTGAATATATATGTGTAAGAACTGAATGTATATGTGTAAGAACTGCATATATATGCGTAAGATCGGAATATATATGCTTAAGAACGGAATATATATGCGTAAGAACTGAATATATATGTGTAAGAACTGAATATATGCGTAAGAACTGAATATATGCTTAAAAACGGAATATATATGCGTAAGAACGGAATATATATGCGTAAGAACGGAATATATATGGGTAAGAACTGAATAAATATGTGTAAGAACTGAATATTTATGTGTTAGAACTAAATATATATGTGTAAGAACTGAATATATATGTGTAAGAACGGAATATATATGCGTAAGAATGGAATATATATGAATATGAACTGAATATATATGTGTAAGAACTGAATATATATGTGTAAGAACTGAATATATATGTGTCAGAACTGAATATATATGCGTAAGAACTGAATATATATGCGTAAGAAAGGAATATATATGCGTAAGAACGGAATATATATGTGTAAGAACTGAATATATATGTGTAAGAATGGAATATATATGTGTAAGAACTGAATATATATGTGTAAGAACTGAATATATATGTGTAAGAACTGAATATATATGTGTAAGAACGGAATATATATGCGTAAGAACGGAATATATATGAGTAAGAACTGAATATATATGCGTAAGAATTGAATATATATGCGTAAGAACGGAATATATATGCGTGAGAACGGAATATATATGTGTAAGAACTGAATATATATGTGTAAGAACGGAATATATATGCGTAAGAACGGAATATATATGGGTAAGAACTGAATATATATGTGTAAGAACTGAATATATATGTGTAAGAACTAAATATATATGTGTAAGAACTGAATATATATGTGTAAGAACGGAATATATATGCGTAAGAACGGAATATATGTGAGTAAGAACTGAATATATATGCGTAAGAACTGAATATATATGCGTAAGAACGGAATATATATGCGTAAGAACGGAATATATATGTGTAAGAACTGAATATATATTTGTAAGAACGGAATATATATGCTTAAGAATGGAATATATATGTGTAAGAACTGAATATATATGTGTAAGAACTGAATATATATGTTTAAGAACTGAATATATATGTGTAAGAACGGAATATATATGCGTAAGAACGGAATATATATGAGTAAGAACTGAATATATATGTGTAACAACTGAATATATATGCGTAAAAACTGAAAATAAATGCGTAAGAACTGAATATATGCGTAAGAACTGAATATATTATGCGTAAGAACTGAATATATATGCGTAAGAACGGAATATATGCGTAAGAACGGATTATATGTGTGTAAGAACTGAAAATATATGTGAAAGAACTGAATATAAATGTGTAAGAACTGAATATATATGTGTAAGAACTGAATGTATATGCTTAAGAACTGAAAATATATGCGTAAGAACTGAATATATATGCGTAAGAACGGAATATATATGCGTAAGAATGGAATATATATGAGTAAGAACTGAATATATGTGTAAGAACTGAATATATATGTGTAAGAACTGAATATATATGTGTCAGAACTGAATATATATGCGTAAGAACTGAATATATATGCGTAAGAACGGAATATATATGCGTAAGAACGGAATATATATGTGTAAGAACTGAATATATATGTGTAAGAACGGAATATATATGCGTAAGAATGGAATATATATGTGTAAGAACTGAATATATATGTGTAAGAACTAAATATATATGTGTAAGAACTGAATATATATGTGTAAGAACGGAATATATATGCGTAAGAACGGAATATATATGAGTAAGAACTGAATATATATGTGTAACAACTGAATATATATGCGTAAAAACTAAAAATAAATGCGTAAGAACTGAAAATATTCGTAAGAACTGAATATATATGCGTAAGAACTGAATATATATGCGTAAGAACGGAATATATGCGAAATAACTGATTATATGTGTGTAAGAACTGAATATATATGTGTAAGAACTGAATATATATGTGTAAGAACTGAATATATATGTGTAAGAACGGAATATATATGCGTAAGAACGGAATATATATGAGTAAGAACTGAATATATATGCGTAAGAACTGAATACATATGCGTAAGAACGGAATATATATGCGTGAGAACGGAATATATATGTGTAAGAACTGAATATATATGTGTAAGAACTGAATATATATGCGTAGGAACTGAATATATATGCGTAAGAACGGAATATATATGTATAAGAACTGAATATATATGTGTAAGAACGGAATATATATGCGTAAGAATGGAATATATATGCGTAAGAACTGAATATATATGTGTAAGAACTGAATATATATGTGTAAGAACGGAATATATATGCGTAAGAACGGAATATATATGAGTAAGAACTGAATATATATGTATGTCTAAGAACTGAATATATATGTGTAAGAACGGAATATATATGCGTAAGAACTGAATATATATGCGTAAGAACGGAATATATATGTGTAAGAACTGAATATATATGTGTAAGAACGGAATATATATGCGTAAGAATGGAATATATATGCGTAAGAACTGAATATATATGTGTAAGAACTGAATATATATGTGTAAGAACGGAATATATATGCGTAAGAACGGAATATATATGAGTAAGAACTGAATATATATGTATGTCTAAGAACTGAATATATATGTGTAAGAACGGAATATATATGCGTAAGAACGGAATATATATGCGTAAGAACTGAATATATATGTGTAAGAACTGAATATATATGTGTAATTACTGAATATATATGCGTAAGAACGGAATATATATGTGTAAGAACTGAATATATATGTGTAAGAACTGAATATATATGTGTAAGAACTGAATATATATGTGTAAGAACGGAATATATATGCGTAAGAACTGAATATATATGAGTAAGAACTGAATATATATGCGTAAGAACTGAATATATATGCGTAAGAACGGAATATATAAGCGTGAGAACGGAATATATATGTGTAAGAACTGAATATATATATGTGTAAGAACGGAATATATATGTGTAAGAACGGAATATATATGCGTAAGAACGGAATATACATGGGTAAGAACTGAATATATATGTGTAAGAACTGAATATATATGTGTAAGAACTAAATATATATGTGTAAGAACTGAATATATATGTGTAAGAACGGAATATATATGCGTAAGAACGGAATATATATGAGTAAGAACTGAATATATATGCGTAAGAACTGAATATATATGCGTAAGAACGGAATATATATGCGTAAGAACGGAATATATAAGTGTAAGAACTGAATATATATGTGTAAGAACGGAATATATATGCGTAAGAATGGAATATATATGTGTAAGAACTGAATATATATGTGTAAGAACTGAATATATATGTGTAAGAACTGAATATATATGTGTAAGAACGGAATATATATGCGTAAGAACGGAATATATATGAGTAAGAACTGAATATATATGTGTAACAACTGAATATATATGCGTAAAAACTGAAAATAAATGCGTAAGAACTGAATATATGCGTAAGAACTGAATATATATGCGTAAGAACTGAATATATATGCGTAAGAACGGAATATATGCGTAAGAACGGATTATATGTATGTAAGAACTGAATATATATGTGAAAGAACTGAATATAAATGTGTAAGAACTGAATATATATGTGTAAGAACTAAATGTATATGCGTAAGAACTGAAAATATATGCGTAAGAACTGAATATATATGCCAAAGAACTGAATATATATGCGTAAGAACTGAATATATATGCGTTAGAACGGAATATATATATGTAAGAACTGAATATATATGTGTAAGAACGGAATATATATGCGTAAGAATGGAATATATATGTGTAAGAACTGAATATATATGTGTAAGAACTGAATATATATGTGTAAGAACTGAATATATATGTGTAAGAACGGAATATATATGCGTAAGAATGGAATATATATGTGTAATAACTGAATATATATGTGTAAGAACTGAATATATATGCGTAAGAACGGAATATATATGCGTAAGAACGGAATATATATGAGTAAGAACTGAATATATATGCGTCAGAACGGAATATATATGTGTTAGAACTGAATATATATGTGTAAGAACGGAATAAATATGCGTAAGAACGGAATATATATGCGTAAGAACTGAATATATATGTGTAAGAACTGAATATATATGCGTAAGAACGGAATATATGCGTAAGAACTGAATATATATGTGTAAGAACTGAATATATATGTGTAAGAACTGTATATATATGTGTAAGAACTGAAAATATATGTGTAAGAACTGAATATATATGTGTAAAAACTGAATATATATGCGTAAGAACTGAATATATGCGTAAGAACTGAATATATATGCGTACGAACGGAATATATATGCGTAAGAACTGAATATATATGTGTAAGAACTGAATATATATGTGTAAGAACTGGATATATATGTGTAAGAACTGAATATATATTTGTAAGAACTGAATATATATGTGTAAGAACTCAATATATATGCGTAAGAACGGAATATATATGCATCAGAACGGAATATATATGCTTAAGAACGGAATATATATGTGTAAGAACTGAATATATATGCGTAAGAACGGAATATATATGCGTAAGAACGGAATATATATGCGTAAGAACTGAATATATATGCGTAAGAACTGGATATATATGTGTCAGAACTGAATATATATACGTAAAAACTGAAAATATATGCGTAAAAACAGAATATATGCGTAAGAACGGAATATATATGCTTAAGATTGGAATATATATGTGTCAGAACTGAATATATATGTGTAAGACCTGAATATATATGTGTAAGAACTGAATATATATGTGTCAGAACTGAATATAGATGCGTAAGAACAGAATATATATGTGTAAGAACTGAATATATATGTGTAAGAACTGAATATATATGCGTAAGAACTTAATATATGCGTAAGAAATGAATATATATGCGTAAGAACTGAATATATATGTGTAAGAACTGAATATATATGCGTAAGAACTTAATATATGCGTAAGAACGGAATATATATGTGTAAGAACTGAATATATATGCGTAAGAACGGAATATATATGCATAAGAACGGAATATATATGCTTAAGAACGGAATATATATGTGTAAGAACTGAATATATATGCGTAAGAACGGAATATATATGCGTGAGAACGGAATATATATGCGTAAGAACTGAATATATATGCGTAAAAACTGGATATATATGTGTCAGAACTGAATATATATGCGTAAAAACTGAAAATATATGCGTAAGAACAGAATATATGCGTAAGAACGGAATATATATGCGTAAGATTGGAATATATATGTGTCAGAACTGAATATTTATGTGTAAGACCTGAATATATATGTGTAAGATCTGAATATATATGTGTCAGAACTGAATATAGATGCGTAAGAACTGAATATATATGTGTAAGAACTGAATATATATGCGTAAGAACTTAATATATGCGTAAGAAATGAATATATATGCGTAAGAATGGAATATATATTTGTAAGAACTGAATATATATGTGTAAGAACTGAATATATATGTGTAAGAACTGAATATATATGTGTAAGTACTGAATATATATGTGTAAGCACTGAATATATATGTGTAAAAACGGAGTTTATATGCGTAAGAACTGAATATATGCGTAAGAACTGAATATATGCGTAAAAACGGAATATATATGCGTAAGAACGGAATATATATGCGTAAGAACGGAATATATATGGGTCAGAACTGAATATATATGTGTAAGAACTGAATATATATGTGTAAGAACTAAATATATATGTGTAAGAACTGAATATATATGTGTAAGAACGGAATATATATGCGTAAGAATGGAATATATATGAGTAAGAACTGAATATATGTGTAAGAACTGAATATATATGTGTAAGAACTGAATATATATGTGTCAGAACTGAATATATATGTGTAAGAACTGAATATATATGTGTCAGAACTGAATATATATGCGTAAGAACTGAATATATATGCGTAAGAACGGAATATATATGCGTAAGAACGGAATATATATGTGTAAGAACTGAATATATATGTGTAAGAACGGAATATATATGCGTAAGAATGGAATATATATGTGTAAGAACTGAATATATATGTGTAAGAACTAAATATATATGTGTAAGAACTGAATATATATGTGTAGGAACGGAATATATATGCGTAAAAACTAAAAATAAATGCGTAAGAACTGAATATATGCGTAAGAACTGAATATATATGCGTAAGAACTGAATATATATGCGTAAGAACGGAATATATGCGAATGAACTGATTATATGTGTGTAAGAACTGAATATATATTTGTAAGAACTGAATATATATGTGTAAGAACTGAATATATATGTGTAAGAACGGAATATATATGCGTAAGAACGGAATATATATTAGTAAGAACTGAATATATATGCGTAAGAACTGAATATATATGCGTAAGAACGGAATATATATGCGTGAGAACGGAATATATATGTGTAAGAACTGAATATATATGTGTAAGTACTGAATATATATGCGTAAGAACTGAATATATATGCGTAAGAACGGAATATATATGCGTGAGAACGGAATATATGTGAGTAAGAACTGAATATATATGCGTAAGAACTGAATATATATGCGTAAGAACGGAATATATATGCGTAAGAACGGAATATATATGTGTAAGAACTGAATATATATGTGTAAGAACGGAATATATATGCTTAAGAATGGAATATATATGTGTAAGAACTGAATATATATGTGTAAGAACTGAATATATATGTGTAAGAACTGAATATATATGTGTAAGAACGGAATATATATGCGTAAGAACGGAATATATATGAGTAAGAACTGAATATATATGTGTAACAACTGAATATATATGCGTAAAAACTGAAAATAAATGCGTAAGAACTGAATATATGCGTAAGAACTGAATATATATATTCGTAAGAACTGAATATATATGCGTAAGAACGGAATATATGCGTAAGAACGGATTATATGTGTGTAAGAACTGAAAATATATGTGAAAGAACTGAATATAAATGTGTAAGAACTGAATATATATGTGTAAGAACTGAATGTATATGCTTAAGAACTGAAAATATATGCGTAAGAACTGAATATATATGCGTAAGAACTGAATATATATGCGTAAGAACTGAAAATATATGCGTAAGAACTGAATATATATGCGTAAGAACTGAATATATATGCGTAAGAACTGAATATATATGCGTTAGAACGGAATATATATGTGTAAGAACTGAATATATATGTGTAAGAACGGAATATATATGCGTAAGAATGGAATATATATGTGTAAGAACTGAATATATATGTGTAAGAACTGAATATATATGTGTAAGAACTGAATATATATGTGTAAGAACTGAATATATATGCGTAAGAACGGAATATATATGCATAAGAACGGAATATATATGCTTAAGAACGGAATATATATGTGTAAGAACTGAATATATATGCGTAAGAACGGAATATATATGCGTAAGAACGGAATATATATGTGTAAGAACTGAATATATATGCGTAAGAACTGAATATATATGTGTAAGCACTGAATATATATGTGTAAGAACGGAGTTTTATATGCGTAAGAACTGAATATATGCGTAAGAACTGAATATATGCGTAAAAACGGAATATATATGCGTAAGAACGGAATATATATGCGTAAGAACGGAATATATATGGGTAAGAACTGAATATATATGTGTAAGAACTGAATATATATGTGTAAGAACTAAATATATATGTGTAAGAACTGAATATATATGTGTAAGAACGGAATATATATGCGTAAGAATGGAATATATATGAGTAAGAACTGAATATATGTGTAAGAACTGAATATATATGTGTAAGAACTGAATATATATGTGTCAGAACTGAATATATATGCGTAAGAACTGAATATATATGCGTAAGAACGGAATATATATGCGTAAGAACGGAATATATATGTGTAAGAACTGAATATATATGTGTAAGAACGGAATATATATGCGTAAGAATGGAATATATATGTGTAAGAACTGAATATATATGTGTAAGAACTAAATATATATGTGTAAGAACTGAATATATATGTGTAAGAACGGAATATATATGCGTAAGAACGGAATATATATGAGTAAGAACTGAATATATATGTGTAACAACTGAATATATATGCGTAAATCTAAAAATAAATGCGTAAGAACTGAAAATATTCGTAAGAACTGAATATATATGCGTAAGAACTGAATATATATGCGTAAGAACGGAATATATGCGAAAGAACTGATTATATGTGTGTAAGAACTGAATATATATGTGTAAGAACTGAATATATATGTGTAAGAACTGAATATATATGTGTAAGAACGGAATATATATGCGTAAGAACGGAATATATATGAGTAAGAACTGAATATATATGCGTTAGAACTGAATATATATGCGTAAGAACGGAATATATATGCGTGAGAACGGAATATATATGTGTAAGAACTGAATATATATGTGTAAGAACTGAATATATATGCGTAAGAACTGAATATATATGCGTAAGAACGGAATATATATGGGTGAGAACGGAATATATATGTGTCTGAACTGAATATATATGTGTAAGAACGGAATATATATGCGTAAGAATGGAATATATATGCGTAAGAACTGAATATATATGTGTAAGAACTGAATATATATGTGTAAGAACTGAATATATATGTGTAAGAACTGAATATATATGCGTAAGAACGGAATATATATGCATAAGAACGGAATATATATGCTTAAGAACGGAATATATATGTGTAAGAACTGAATATATATGCGTAAGACCGGAATATATATGCGTAAGAACGGAATATATATGTGTAAGAACTGAATATATATGCGTAAGAACTGAATATATATGTGTAAGAACTGAATATATATGCGTAAGAACTGAATATATGCGTAAGAAATGAATATATATGCGTAAGAATGGAATATATATTTGTAAGAACTGAATATATATGTGTAAGAACTGAATATATATGTGTAAGAACTGAATATATATGTGTAAGAACTGAATATATATGTGTAAGCACTGAATATATATGTGTAAGAACGGAGTTTATATGCGTAAGAACTGAATATATGCGTAAGAACTGAATATATGCGTAAAAACGGAATATATATGCGTAAGAACGGAATATATATGCGTAAGAACGGAATATATATGGGTAAGAACTGAATATATATGTGTAAGAACTGAATATATATGTGTAAGAACTAAATATATATGTGTAAGAACTGAATATATATGTGTAAGAACGGAATATATATGCGTAAGAATGGAATATATATGAGTAAGAACTGAATATATGTGTAAGAACTGAATATATATGTGTAAGAACTGAATATATATGTGTCAGAACTGAATATATATGCGTAAGAACTGAATATATATGCGTAAGAACGGAATATATATGCGTAAGAACGGAATATATATGTGTAAGAACTGAATATATATGTGTAAGAATGGAATATATATGCGTAAGAATGGAATATATATGTGTAAGAACTGAATATATATGTGTAAGAACTAAATATATATGTGTAAGAACTGAATATATATGTGTAAGAACGGAATATATATGCGTAAGAACGGAATATATATGAGTAAGAACTGAATATATATGTGTAACAACTGAATATATATGCGTAAAAACTAAAAATAAATGCGTAAGAACTGAAAATATTCGTAAGAACTGAATATATATGCGTAAGAACTGAATATATATGCGTAAGAACGGAATATATGCGTAAGAACTGATTATATGTGTGTAAGAACTGAATATATATGTGTAAGAACTGAATATATATGTGTAAGAACTGAATATATATGTGTAAGAACGGAATATATATGCGTAAGAACGGAATATATATGAGTAAGAACGGAATATATATGCGTTAGAACTGAATATATATGCGTAAGAACGGAATATATATGCGTGAGAACGGAATATATATGTGTAAGAACTGAATATATATGTGTAAGAACTGAATATATATGCGTAAGAACTGAATATATATGCGTAAGAACGGAATATATATGGGTGAGAACGGAATATATATGTGTAAGAACTGAATATATATGTGTAAGAACGGAATAAATATGCGTAAGAATGGAATATATATGCGTAAGAACTGAATATATATGTGTAAGAACTGAATATATATGTGTAAGAACGGAATATATATGCGTAAGAACGGAATATATATGAGTAAGAACTGAATATATATGTATGTCTAAGAACTGAATATATATGTGTAAGAACGGAATATATATGCGTACGAACGGAATATATATGCGTAAGAACTGAATATATATGTGTAAGAACTGAATATATATGTGTAAGAACTGAATATATATGCGTAAGAACGGAATATATATGTGTAAGAACTGAATATATATGTGTAAGAACGGAATATATATGCGTAAGAATGGAATATATATGAATAAGAACTGAATATATATGTGTAAGAACTGAATATATATGTGTAAGAACTGAATATATATGTGTCAGAACTGAATATATATGCGTAAGAACTGAATATATATGCGTAAGAACAGAATATATATGCGTAAGAACGGAATATATATGTGTAAGAACTGAATATATATGTGTAAGAATGGAATATATATGTGTAAGAACTGAATATATATGTGTAAGAACTGAATATATATGTGTAAGAACTGAATATATATGTGTAAGAACGGAATATATATGCGTAAGAAGGGAATATATATGAGTAAGAACTGAATATATATGCGTAAGAATTGAATATATATGCGTAAGAACGGAATATATATGCGTGAGAACGGAATATATATGTGTAAGAACTGAATATATATGTGTAAGAACGGAATATATATGCGTAAGAACGGAATATATATGCGTAAGAACGGAATATATATGGGTAAGAACTGAATATATATGTGTAAGAACTGAATATATATGTGTAAGAACTAAATATATATGTGTAAGAACTGAATATATATGTGTAAGAACGGAATATATATGCGTAAGAACGGAATATATGTGAGTAAGAACTGAATATATATGCGAAAGAACTGAATATATATGCGTAAGAACGGAATATATATGCGTAAGAACGGAATATATATGTGTAAGAACTGAATATATATGTGTAAGAACGGAATATATATGCTTAAGAATGGAATATATATGTGTAAGAACTGAATATATATGTGTAAGAACTGAATATATATGTGTAAGAACTGAATATATATGTGTAAGAACGGAATATATATGCGTAAGAACGGAATATATATGAGTAAGAACTGAATATATATGTGTAACAACTGAATATATATGCGTAAAAACTGAAAATAAATGCGTAAGAACTGAATATATGCATAAGAACTGAATATATATATTCGTAAGAACTGAATATATATGCGTAAGAACGGAATATATGCGTAAGAACGGATTATATGTGTGTAAGAACTGAAAATATATGTGAAAGAACTGAATATAAATGTGTAAGAACTGAATATATATGTGTAAGAACTGAATGTATATGCTTAAGAACTGAAAATATATGCGTAAGAACTGAATATATATGCGTAAGAACTGAATATATATGCGTAAGAACTGAAAATATATGCGTAAGAACTGAATATATATGCGTAAGAACTGAATATATATGCGTAAGAACTGAATATATATGCGTTAGAACGGAATATATATGTGTAAGAACTGAATATATATGTGTAAGAACGGAATATATATGCGTAAGAATGGAATATATATGTGTAAGAACTGAATATATATGTGTAAGAACTGAATATATATGTGTAAGAACTGAAAATATATGTGTAAGAACTGAATATATATGCGTAAGAACGGAATATATATGCATAAGAACGGAATATATATGCTTAAGAACGGAATATATATGTGTAAGAACTGAATATATATGCGTAAGAACGGAATATATATGCGTAAGAACGGAATATATATGTGTAAGAACTGAATATATATGCGTAAGAACTGAATATATATGTGTAAGAACTGAATATATATGCGTAAGAACTGAATATATGCGTAAGAAATGAATATATATGCGTAAGAATGGAATATATATTTGTAAGAACTGAATATATATGTGTAAGAACTGAATATATATGTGTAAGAACTGAATATATATGTGTAAGAACTGAATATATATGTGTAAGCACTGAATATATATGTGTAAGAACGGAGTTTATATGCGTAAGAACTGAATATATGCGTAAGAACTGAATATATGCGTAAAAACGGAATATATATGCGTAAGAACGGAATATATATGCGTAAGAACGGAATATATATGGGTAAGAACTGAATATATATGTGTAAGAACTGAATATATATGTGTAAGAACTAAATATATATGTGTAAGAACTGAATATATATGTGTAAGAACGGAATATATATGCGTAAGAATGGAATATATATGAGTAAGAACTGAATATATGTGTAAGAACTGAATATATATGTGTAAGAACTGAATATATATGTGTCAGAACTGAATATATATGCGTAAGAACTGAATATATATGCGTAAGAACGGAATATATATGCGTAAGAACGGAATATATATGTGTAAGAACTGAATATATATGTGTAAGAACGGAATATATATGCGTAAGAATGGAATATATATGTGTAAGAACTGAATATATATGTGTAAGAACTAAATATATATGTGTAAGAACTGAATATATATGTGTAAGAACGGAATATATATGCGTAAGAACGGAATATATATGAGTAAGAACTGAATATATATGTGTAACAACTGAATATATATGCGTAAATCTAAAAATAAATGCGTAAGAACTGAAAATATTCGTAAGAACTGAATATATATGCGTAACAACTGAATATATATGCGTAAAGAACGGAATATATGCGAAAGAACTGATTATATGTGTGTAAGAACTGAATATATATGTGTAAGAACTGAATATATATGTGTAAGAACTGAATATATATGTGTAAGAACGGAATATATATGCGTAAGAACGGAATATATATGAGTAAGAACTGAATATATATGCGTTAGAACTGAATATATATGCGTAAGAACGGAATATATATGCGTGAGAACGGAATATATATGTGTAAGAACTGAATATATATGTGTAAGAACTGAATATATATGCGTAAGAACTGAATATATATGCGTAAGAACGGAATATATATGGGTGAGAACGGAATATATATGTGTCTGAACTGAATATATATGTGTAAGAACGGAATATATATGCGTAAGAATGGAATATATATGCGTAAGAACTGAATATATATGTGTAAGAACTGAATATATATGTGTAAGAACTGAATATATATGTGTAAGAACTGAATATATATGCGTAAGAACGGAATATATATGCATAAGAACGGAATATATATGCTTAAGAACGGAATATATATGTGTAAGAACTGAATATATATGCGTAAGAACGGAATATATATGCGTAAGAACGGAATATATATGTGTAAGAACTGAATATATATGCGTAAGAACTGAATATATATGTGTAAGAACTGAATATATATGCGTAAGAACTGAATATATGCGTAAGAAATGAATATATATGCGTAAGAATGGAATATATATTTGTAAGAACTGAATATATATGTGTAAGAACTGAATATATATGTGTAAGAACTGAATATATATGTGTAAGAACTGAATATATATGTGTAAGCACTGAATATATATGTGTAAGAACGGAGTTTATATGCGTAAGAACTGAATATATGCGTAAGAACTGAATATATGCGTAAAAACGGAATATATATGCGTAAGAACGGAATATATATGCGTAAGAACGGAATATATATGGGTAAGAACTGAATATATATGTGTAAAAACTGAATATATATGTGTAAGAACTAAATATATATGTGTAAGAACTGAATATATATGTGTAAGAACGGAATATATATGCGTAAGAATGGAATATATATGAGTAAGAACTGAATATATGTGTAAGAACTGAATATATATGTGTAAGAACTGAATATATATGTGTCAGAACTGAATATATATGCGTAAGAACTGAATATATATGCGTAAGAACGGAATATATATGCGTAAGAACGGAATATATATGTGTAAGAACTGAATATATATGTGTAAGAACGGAATATATATGCGTAAGAATGGAATATATATGTGTAAGAACTGAATATATATGTGTAAGAACTAAATATATATGTGTAAGAACTGAATATATATGTGTAAGAACGGAATATATATGCGTAAGAACGGAATATATATGAGTAAGAACTGAATATATATGTGTAACAACTGAATATATATGCGTAAAAACTAAAAATAAATGCGTAAGAACTGAAAATATTCGTAAGAACTGAATATATATGCGTAAGAACTGAATATATATGCGTAAGAACGGAATATATGCGAAAGAACTGATTATATGTGTGTAAGAACTGAATATATATGTGTAAGAACTGAATATATATGTGTAAGAACTGAATATATATGTGTAAGAACGGAATATATATGCGTAAGAACGGAATATATATGAGTAAGAGCTGAATATATATGCGTTAGAACTGAATATATATGCGTAAGAACGGAATATATATGCGTGAGAACGGAATATATATGTGTAAGAACTGAATATATATGTGTAAGAACTGAATATATATGCGTAAGAACTGAATATATATGCGTAAGAACGGAATATATATGGGTGAGAACGGAATATATATGTGTAAGAACTGAATATATATGTGTAAGAACGGAATAAATATGCGTAAGAATGGAATATATATGCGTAAGAACTGAATATATATGTGTAAGAACTGAATATATATGTGTAAGAACGGAATATATATGCGTAAGAACGGAATATATATGAGTAAGAACTGAATATATATGTATGTCTAAGAACTGAATATATATGTGTAAGAACGGAATATATATGCGTACGAACGGAATATATATGCGTAAGAA
>JAWPHD010024249.1:0-19768 GCA_037043455.1 Cyrtodaria siliqua | reverse complement strand
CCCCGATGGCCTTGGAGACATATAGAAAGATTCAATCAAATTGCTTGTTACAAACCCTACAATTTTCCGAAAAAGGAAACTAAATCTAACTCTAAAATTAAAATAAAATGGTTGGTTGACAACCTTGCGCGTTTAAAATACAAAATGGCTCAAGATAAATACACGCGCGCGTATAAATATATACGTGCGCGTGTACTTTTATATACAAGCGTACTTATAAATATACACGTGCACGTCTAAATATACATGCGCACGTATAAGAATGCACGTGCACGTATAAATATACACGTGCGCGTATAAAAATACACGTGCACGTATAAATGTAAAAATACACGTACATGTATATTTATACGTGCACGTTTATCGGTGATCGCTTTACTGGACTTTTGACCCAAATGGTACGTCATTATATTGTGTGCATTTAGTTTATTTATCATCGCTACCGAACATTCCCATATGAGCGTCACCTTAATTTTAATTGTTAGTCGGGTTACTGGGAATAGTGCAGGATACAGAAAGAACATTTGGTTACAGATTCCCCTGGTACTTTAACGTGCTCGGTGTAGCACGGACACAGGGACCTCGGTTTAAAGTATCATCCGAAAGAGTGTTAGTAATTTTAGTTGGAGAGCACGGAGATTGAACACAAAAACCCTGACTCTGTATTCAGGAGCGCTACCTACTGCACTATCGGGGCTAACACCCCAACTACTATCTTAAAAGGTTTATCAAAAGAGGTTATGACCCTATCCTTTTGCAACGTACTGCATGTTTGGTGGTGGACACTTTTACAGTTCGCCACTACGATTTCTTCTTTAATTGTACGATGACCGGACAGGTTGTGGACCCTATGATGACGCCTACCTAAAGCCCATTGGGACGTGGCGTTTGATGTTTGTCTATAATCTTTCCTGTCGTGCCCTACATGGTTTATTCTCTTGTTGCTCTGGCTTCTGCCAAGTCATTGAGTACATTCATTGTGGCTTTCTAGGATATTGTTTTTTTTGTTTTATATTTACACGAGCATATTTGTGTTTTACCTAATTTGCCTATTGATGCTGCCTTGTTGGTTAGATTAAATCATGGCGGGGATTTCTTTATTTACACTGTCCTGTTTTAATGGGATGACAGTAGGGTAAGTGTGAGGTTTGGTGCACCCTAGAACCGGTTTAAACCCCCAGTGGCCTACTTTGCCACTGACCGTTCCAAGGCGGTAGCCCTATTGTCAACCCTTTTGTGTTTGTGATGTCGTTTGCATTTTTTATTACTTTTGCCTTTTCGTTTGTCTGTTTGCGTGTTTGTTTTTGTGTTTTGTGGTTGACTGTCGTCCTTGAATGCTGCTTTCCCTGTCCGATATTTTTATCCTTCTTCTTTTTGAAAAATTGAACCCATTCTGATGAAATAAGGAAATAATCAAAAAAAAAGTATGCCTCCAGTGAGATTTGAACCCACGGCATGAATAATTCAAGGGAAAATTTATCAATTTGAGGGCAATAACTCCGGCGTTACTAGGACGATTCCGAAATAAATTTGCCGCGTCACATTCCACTGTTGGGATAAACATTATAGTGCATTTTTTATTACTTTTGTCTTTTCGTTTGTCTGTTTGCGTGTTTGTTTTTGTGTTTTGTGGTTGACTGTCGTCCTTGAATGCTGCTTTCCCTCTCCGATATTTTTATCCTTTTTTAATGAAAATCAAACAAGCGGTTATCAAGATATGGCTGTGGACGGTCAGAGTTAAGCAAGTTTTATCAATTAAAGGGCAATAACTCCGGTGTTACTGGGGCGATTCCGGAAAAAAATAGCCGCGTGTCATCCCACTCTCAGGATGAACATTATTACCAAGTGTAATGATAATCAAACCTGAAGTTATGAAAATATGGCTCCGGACGGACGGATGGAAGGACGGAAAGACGGAAGGACGGACGGATGGACGGACAACGCCAAATTAATATCCCTCAGCCTTTGGGTGTATGTGTCTCAACTTATTCGTTTTTCAAGAGCTTGTACTCGAGTTGAGTACTTTAATATTCGTAATCTTTGTATAACTTAAAAGCTTCTCAATCAAGGTTAACGTCACCATGAACTTCGTAAAACCTTTGCAAAATTTTATTATCGTAATCCTGATCTTCTTTCCAAATATAAAAGTAATTTAAGGACTCTTCTGCGACAAGTACTATCACAACCTGACTTCTATGGTGATGTGATTTATAAACTTCGTAAGATTCTTGGTCATGATCACTTTCAAACTATCTTTGTTAAACTTGTTAAAAAGTTTATCAAAAGAGGTTATGACCCTATCATTTTGCAACGTACTGCATGCTTGGTGGTGGAACCTTTTACAGTTCGCCACTATGCTTTCCTCTTTAATTGTACGATGACCGGACAGGCTGTGGACGCTATGATGACGCCTACCTAAAGCCCATTGGGACGGTGGCGTTTGATGTTTGTCTATGATATTTCTTGTCGTGCCCTTAATGGTTTATTCTCTTGTTGCTCTGGCTTCTGCCAAGTCATTGAGTACCTTCATTGTGGCTTTCTAGGATATTGTTTTTTTTTGGTATTATATTTACACGAGCATATTTGTGTTTTACTTATATTGCCTATTGATGCTGCCTTGTTGGTTAGAGATTAGATCATGGCGGGGATTTCTTTATTTACACTGTCCTGTTTTAATGGGATGACAGTAGGGTAAGTGTGAGGTTTGGTGCACCCTAGAACCGGTTAAAACCCACAGTGGCCTTTGTTGCCTCTGACCGTTCCAAAGCGATAGCCCTAATGTCAACCCTTTTGTGTTTGTGATGTCGTTTGCATTTTTTATTATTTTGCCTTATCGTTTGTCTGTTTGCGTGTTTGTTTTTGTGTTTTGTGGTTGACTGTCGTCCTTGAATGCTGTTTTCCCTGTCTGATATTTTTATCTTTCTTAGCATTGTACTTACTTATAAAAGGAAACACTCTACGTCTAGATTGAATTAAACGATGTCTAAATGGAGACGTTACGTGATATTTTCTCAAAACAGGTGACCCAAGAGGTGTTAAAGAAACTTTTGAGCCGTTATTAAAAATCCTGGTAAAATTATTGGAAGGAACTTGGAATGAGGTTGCCGAATGAAGATTTAAAGGTGTAAAGACGTACAAATGGCTTAGATCTAAGAAATGTGGATTTTGTATAGATGACGCAGAGTGTAACCGAAGAGGAGAAAGATTGATTTTAAGTTTTTTTGTTAAAAGACTCATGTAAATTTAAAGGTAATACCATTCTGTGAAAAGCGAAATAAGGGTCAATTAGTAATTATTAGATTATACTACGTTATTACGTATCAAAGATCCGGTATTAATAAAAGACGGACTGTTAATAGGGGTTCAAAACTCAACACAAGTGTCTAATTCAAGATCACAAGGAAAAGTTAAGGAAAATCCTATTAAAATGGGTCAAAATGTCGGTAAACATAAAACCTTCAACATGGTATAAGTAACACATGTGTTTAAGGTAGAAACTGGATCTATGAAAGTCTAACAATCCCTGTGGGATGTAAAAATAACAATATTGATTGGATGTACGGGGAGACTTTTTACGGCCGCGAAATTCAACCCCCAATTCTATTTATAATTTCATCATCAGCCGTGTTCAGTTCATTTTTTATCTCATGTTTGTGCAATATTAATGCTGTATTGGAAGTAAAAGCTGTTTTGTATGAAATTACACCAGCTGATTTAACGAAAGTAATTTTCGAATCAACATACATTTTAAAGCCACCCGTTCGTATTAATTCAATCTTAAGGAATTCCGCAACTATTTTTCGCGTTCGGCGAAGCTGAACGAGTGGATCGATTCTATTTACAATGCCCACAGAGCAAACCTTACTATATTGTTTCGGTGATTTTTCAATTTCGTTGACACTCATTATATAATAGTATATAGAAAATATTTCTTTAGCCTAAATTAATTAATTTTAACCAGCATAAATAATAATATCAATTCCCTTTTCTAACAAAATGATGTAGTGATAAATGCAAGAATCTTCATTTTTGATATCATTAGTTGCTAATGAGATTATTCTATCGCGTTTTTTCTATCCGTTTTTCTTATTTTCCACGGCAGTTCTATCTTTTGAGCCTTGGATATAATTATTTCAACCAAATCCTTCAAGTTGGCAAAAACTATTGGTTCTTTATCAATAATGCTCGTTATCTTCAAAATTAACCAATAAAATTTGTTTCATGCAATCTTCTTTAAAGTCATCGATTACTTTTTCTATATGTTTCATTATGATATTAATAGATATTTATTGTTTAAGCCATTATTTAAAATAATAATAATAATAATATCATATGATATTATAATGAATTGCAAATATTGTAAAAAAAAGTTTCGGATGTTTTCGATTCTTTGTAAATTTGCATTGATTGTTTTTTGTTTTACATTGTATTTTACCTTTTTTGTTGGGTGCAGGCTTGTTACAAGTGCACCTATGCATGTGCAAATTGTAGTAGTACTTGAGGAGTTTTTGATGGGGAACGTATTTGTTTTAATTGCGGAACCCGTTGTGGATATGATCTTATTGCAGATTATCGGAGCGTTCGCAAGAAGAGCGTTTATCATAGAAAATACCGTCTAGATTTTTTTTTAGAAAAGTATAATTTATCCCCTGTGGAGACTAATTAAATTTGATTACATTTTCCAAAAACTTTTTGATGTGTTAAAAAACAAAGAAAAACAAAACCCATTAAAACAAAAGCCACAATGGACAAGTATAATAACAGGTTGAAAAAGAATTGAGAATCTCTACTGGTTGAACTGGTTACTCGCAGTAACCCTTCCACTTGTACCGCTTTATGTATCTCTCCAAGGGTTCAGTAAAATTAACATTTTGTTGTATTTGCAGTATTTTAGTGAAAGACAATGTGTTTATCTCCTCGTCTGATCCTGCAGCTATGGTGTGTTTCAACAAAATCTTTTTCTTCGCTATTCTGGTTTTACTCATCAGGACTGCGATTATTGGGGAAACTGTTCCAACAACAGCTTTAAAAACTTGCCGGAATTGCCGGAACCAATGCCAATACAGCAGTAAAACCAATTATTCTACTTGTAACCTGTAACCCTGTGTTAATCCTACCACATAACTTATAACCAAGTATGTATGCTGCTGCTTGTCGAGTCAAGTAACTAATTAATTCTTCCTTGCTTTTTATTTCTTTTATTATAATAATAATTAGATTAAATAAAATATTTAGAAAATATTTGTTCGTGTTCTCCGGCTGATAGTTCGCCTATTTTTATAATTCATCAATAATGCTAATACCTTTATTTATTAACTGTGGACTATTATTTCCAGATTCAGTATTTCCGCATACTAACTCCAGATCATTAACCAGATCATCAGGGCTATTGTAATATTCAACATCGACGCAACCTCCTAAAATTTTCTTGAACTTTGAAGAACCTTTATGAATTGGCAAACCAGATAATTCTGTCAGTTTTTTTAAATACATTTTGGGACAGCTTTGAGTATGTTTTTTTAATTATTGTAAATCTTTGTTATTAAATCTATAAAATCACTGTCTACTTTCTGATTTAATACAACTGTTTCTCCTTGTCTAGCAATTAGTTTGTGATGACCGGTAATGACAATTATACTAGTAATATAGATAATTAATATTATCCAAGTATTATTATAATGGAAATTCCAAACTATGACATAAAGACAGAAAACGGTAATTTCAAACAGATATTGAACTTTATGCCACACTATTGTTTTAGAATGCTTATATATGGTAATTCCGGTTCTGGCAAGACAAACATATTAGTTCACATGTTGTTAAACCTTTAGTGTATTATGACAAGATTTGCTTGTTTGCTAAAAATTTAGAGCAGTTACAGTATAAAGTTTTATCACAAAACTTGAAAAAATAGCAAAAAAGAATAAGATTCCAGTCGGAGACATATTAGAATGTTCAAAATGTGAATGATTTAGAATCCGATACTCAAAAGATAGTAATTTTTGATGATTATGTTTGTGAGCGCAAACAAAATAATATGATCAATTATTTTATCCAAGGCATACATAAAAATTGTTGCGTGATTTTTTATCACAATCTTATTACAAAACTCCCAAACCCATTCGTTTAAACTGTTCTCATTATATTTTCTTCGCAACTACAGTTAATCGTGAGCTGGGTATGCTTTCCAACGAACAGGATGTTAGCAAAGATCATTATAAAAAAGCAACTGACAAACAGTATGACTTTCTGTACCTTGATCGTCCGAGGAAGTTAGCGAAGCGTAACTTCTTAGGTGAAATTTAATCTAATCATATTATATAATGGGACTTTTTAATGGTTTTGGAAGCGAGGAAGCTAGTTCGGGCAGTGTAAATATTACAAGTGTTGGAGTTGTGCTATCTGAATATGTAAAACAGAAACATCTGGTTAATTATATTCACAAGGGTCAAAACCAGGAAAATGTTTTAAGAAGTGATCTATGATGACGTCTACCTAAAGCCCAAAATGACGGTGACGTTTGATGATGTTTGTCTACAATCTTGTTGTGTCGTGCCCTCCTTGGGGTTATGCATTTTGCAACGCACTGCATGCTTGGTGGAGGACCCATTTGCAGTTCGCCACTATGCTTTCCTCTTTAATTGTGAGATGACCGGACAGGCTTTGGACCCTATGATGATGTCTATCTAAAGCCCAAAAGGAAGGTGACGTTTGATGTTTGTTTGCAATCTTGTCTTGTAGTGCCCTCAATGGTTTGTTCTCTTGTTGCTCTGGCTTCTGCCAAGTCATTGAGTACCTTCTTTGTGGCTTTCTATGCTATTGTTTTTTGTATTTATATATACACGAGCATCTTTGTGTTTTACTTATATTGCTTATTGATGCTGCCTTGTTGGTTAGAGAATAGTCCATGGCGGGGATTTCTTTATTTACACTGTCCCGTTTTATTGAGATGACAGTAACTTTTGGTGCACCTTAGAACCTGGTTTAAACACCCAGCTGCATTTTTTGCCACTGACCGTTCCAATGCGGTAGCCCTATTTTCAACCCTTTTGCGTTCGTGATGTCTAATTTGGCATTTTGTTCATCTTTAAAGTTGTTCTTTGTTTCTGTGTTTGTTTGTTGTTGAATGCTACTTTTCCGGTTCGATTTTTATATCCATATTAACATGGCCAATAACAAAATTGTCAATTGTTGGTAATCCAGCAGATGCAAATGATGTAGAAACAAAACAATTTACTTTAAAAAGAATAAGAAAGATTATAGACGATTTTAATATTGAAAAAAATACAGAAATTATGAAAAATTGGACCACAAGTGTTGATGACAAAATAAGCCAAATACAAAAGCAATTACAAACAAATCGTGAAATGGTATAAAAGATGAAATAAAACTTTTGGGCGATGCATTAAAAGAGTTAGAAAAGAAAGAGGCTGGAGTGTAAGATAGCGAGCTCTGTCAAAAGTTAGGCAAAAACATACAAGTTGATGTTGAAAGTATTAATGAGCGAATTCGAGAAATCAATAAACAAATGGTTGATAACAAGGAACTTGAAGCTGCTATTGCTGATGCTTCAAGACAAATGAGAACTGCTTTTGATAGCGAAATAAATCAAATTAAGCAATTAAATGAACAGATAAGCATTAACGTTGACGATATCAACAAAGAGTTGGAAGACATCAAAAAGCAAATGGTTGACAGCTAGACGCTGGAGGCTACTTTGAACAAATGTCGGACAAAAATGAACTCAAAACTGCTATGAATGACGTTTCAAGGCAAATGAGAGCAACACAGGATGAAAGAAGCAGAGCTTTTGATGGATAAATAACTCTTCTTAAAATTCATAATCAAAAGTCTGATAGTCGCCACAAAGCACTTATTGATGAGTTGAAAGTGCAAGTCGAATATAATTTTTAAATATACCATAAATGTCGGAAACAGCATTATGTATGGCGGCAGCTCACCTTATTTATCGTACATGACACGAAAATCACTGATAAGATTCATTCATAAATATTTCCTACAAGCTTTAATCTTGTAACCAATCCATTTATAAATAAGGAAGAATATTTTATTTTTGAAATCCGGAAAACATCTATATATGAAAAAGTTGTAGCTGAAACTAAAGCAGATGTAAATGCAAAAATGAACAGATTATTATCCGAAAGAGAAATCAAAACTAAAACATATTCATACAACAATTAAACGATTAATTAATTAAAAATAATCTAACTAATAATATATAGATGTTTCGAAGTGATAAATATAATACTAGATATGAACATGCACCTATTCAATTAGATACCCACATAACTAGACCTGGAAATAATACTAGACAAATGAAAAGTGGCTACCAATTTACAATAAATGATAGAAGTTCTTACTTTGATTGGTATAACGCATATTTTGAAATAAGATGGTCGTACCCTAGATTAGTTTTCTCTTTAGCTGCAACTACTATGGTTGTTCAGTACGATTCTGGATACATCCTGAGATGTTTATTATTTTGTATGTATATCTTTAGTTGGTTTCTCTGGATGTGGACTTTATTATTAGAGATTTCCTTTTGATGGGATTTAATTTTGTTTACACTGTCTTGTCTATTTGGGCGCTGAAGACAGGATAATAGCGAGGATTGTGCGCATATAAAATCGATTCAAGCTAACCAGTATGTCTTATTGCCTACTGACCGTTCCAAGTCGGTAACCCTGTCTTCACCACCCTTTCTGTTGTTTTTGTCTCTTTCATTGTAGTTTCAAGTCCTTGTTTGCAGTACAGTGCGGACCTACGATGCCATTGCGTTCGGACGCTGTGGTTTCTATAGGACCCTATATATCATGTTTCAAGTAAACAAGCTTCTCGATGGAGCTGAATTGCTTTAATTAACGATGCAGTTTCGTTAACTGATCAAATGCAAGTAAAACAAAAGGGAAAAACAGTTTATGATGGAATAAATGAATTAATGAATGGTGTCATATTATGCGCAAAAACTAATGAAAGATAAAGAAATGAAGTAGTAGTTTATGATAGAAATAATCTTCATAGATTTGTTAATGTCAAAAGTTTGCTTGAAATGTCTGACGATGTACAACCGGAACGAAAGAATATTTTATTAAGAAACCAAGGCTGTGGCAGAATATCGCGACGATCAAGCTTATTATAATGTAGGGTTAAAACTTCGTCATACATTAACCATAACTAATAAAATAGTTAACTCTATAATTCCACTAAACAAATATTTCTTCTTTGAAGGTTTGGAAACAAGCATGCTGCCTCCAAGCCAAATTCAAATTAGCTTGCAACAGGCGGCTGATGATGTGCTAATTTTCAAAGCTGCTGGTGTTGATGATGGCCGAGTAATTATTAATAAATTAGTTTTGAGGATACCTAAAATGATATTTAACTCAGATGGTTTAGCTTATATTATGTCAAATCATATGACATCAACAAGACTTATCTTCGTGAAATGATACAAGAAAGCGGAAGTTCTCAATTAACTGAATCCATATTTAGAATAACGATCCAAAACATATTTTTGTTTATCTTCAAAGATTCGACAAAAAATCTTCGCAAACACAAATTCCTCATCTCTTAGATGCTTTTAAACTGAATATCATTGATGATAATTGCTATTTTCAATATTGGCCAAATAAGACATCACAAACACAAAATGGTTGACAATAGGGCTACCGCCTTCGAACGGTCAGTGGCAAAAACGACAGCTGGGGATTTAAACCAGGTTCTAGGGTGCACCAAACCTCACCCTACTGTCATCCCAATAAAATGGGACAGTGTAAATAAAGAAATCCCCGCCATGAACTATTCTCTAACCAACTAAACAAGGCAGCATTAATAAGCAATATAAGTAAATCACAACGATGCTCGTGTTTATATAAGTACATAAAAACAATAGCCTAGAAAGCCACAAAGAAGGTACTCAATGACTTGGCAAAAGCCAGAGCAACAAGAGAACGAGCCATTGAGTGCACTACAAGACAAGATTGCAAACAGACATCAAACGTCACCGTCCTTTTGGGCTTTAGATAAACGTCATCATAGGGTCCACAGCCTGTCCGATGATCATCTCACAATTACAGAGGAAAGCATAGTGGCGAACTGTAAATGGGTCAACCACGAAGCATGCAGTGCGTTGCAAAATGATAGAGTCATAACCTCTTTTGAGAAGCCTTTTAACAAGTTTAACAACGATGGTATGAAAGTGATCATGAAGGATCTTACGAATTTTGTAACTCACGTCATCATAGAAGTCAAGTTGTGATAATACTTGTCGCAGAAGAGTTCTTAAATTACTTTTATATTTGGAAAGAAGATCAGGGTGACGATAATAGAACTTTTGCAAAATTTTGCGAATGTTTATGGTAACGGTAGCCCTGATGGAGTAGCTGCGAATATTAAAGTCCTCGAGTACAACCTCTAGAAAAACGAATAAGTTGAAACACATACCCAGGCCTAATATTCATCAAACATTTGAGCACAAGAATCGGACTCAAGACTCAAAATCTAATTTTTTTGCAAAACCTATCAACACAAAAGTATGAGTAAAAATTGTGATTTTCAGACATTTTCTGTTAAATTACCCTTAAAATTACTCGTTTTTGTAAGTAAATATAGTAATTTACTATGAATTGTATTTATTTGGAATTTTGAGTCGAGACCGATTCTTGTGCTCAAAGGTTTGCTGAATAGAAGGCCTGGAGTAGCTTTTAAGTTATACAAGATTACGAATATTAAAGTCCTCAACTCGAGTACAAGCTCTAGCAAAACGAATAAGACACATAGACCCCATAAGAAATATAAAAAGATCGGACAGGGAAAGTAGCATTCAAGGAGGACAGTCAACCACAAAACACAAAAACAAACACGCAAACAGACAAACAAGAAGGCAAAAGTAATAATAAATGCAAACGACATCACAAACACAAAAGGGTTGACAATAGGGCTACCGCCTTGGAACGGTCAGTGACAAAGTAGGCCACTGGGGGTTTAAACCTGTTCTAGGGTGCACAAAACTTCACACTTACCCTACTTCATCCCATTAAAACAGGACAGTGTAAATAAAGAAATCCCCGCCATGATCTAATCTCTAACTAACAAGGCAGCATCAATAGGCAATATAAGTGAAACACAAATATGCTCGTGTAAATATAATACAAAAAAACAATAGCCTAGAAAGCCACAATGAAGGTACTCAATGACTTGGCAGAGGCCAGAGCAACAAGAGAATAAACCATTAAGGGCACGACAAGAAAGATCATAGACAAACATCAAACGCCACCGTCTCAATGGGCTTTAGGTAGGCGTCATCATAGGGTCCACAGCCTGTCCGGTCATCGTTCAGTTAAAGAGGGAAGCATAGTTGCAAACTGTAAAAGGGTCCACCACCAAGCATGCAGTATGTTGCAAAATGATAGGGTCATAACCTCTTTTGATAAACTTGTTAACAAGTTTAACAAAGATTGTATGAAAGTGATCATGACCAAGAATCTTACGAAGTTTATAAATCACATCACCATAGAAGTCAGGTTGTGATAGTCCTTGTCGCAGAAGAGTCCTTAAATTACTTTTATATTTGGAAAGAAGATCAGGGTTACGATAATAAAATTGTGCAAAGGTTTTACGAAGTTTATGGTAACGTTAACCCTGATTGAGTAGCTTTTAGTTATACAAATATTACGAATATTAAAGTCCTCAACTCGAGTACAAGCTCTTGAACAATGAATAAGTTAAGACAAATACACCCCATAAGAAGTTGCTCGGGGAACATCCCCATCCAAGTAGGGATAATTAACAATGTCAAAATTAAAATCATCTCTCTTGTCATAGATTTTGCTAATTATTTCACCATTTTCAATCGAGAGATCTAAATCAAGAAAAGAAGCGTTATTATCAGATATATTAGCCTTGTTAAGCTGAAGTTCTTTAGGATATTATTAACCATATTTGGAAAGAAAGGGTTGTCAATGTTCAATAAGTCATCCAGATACCGATAGGCGTCATGAAAGGCTTCAATAACATCTGCCTGGGTATCTGGTGAAAGACTCAACATGAAATCTCTTTCATAGCAAAAAAAAACAAGTCTGCCACAAGTGGTGCACAGTTCGTACCCATAGGGATACCAACAATTTGTCTATAAACGGTGGTTCCATACCTGACAAAAATATTACCTATTAGGAAGTTGAGTGCTTTACAAACTTCATAGCAAGTTCACATAGTATAATTGTCAGTAAAAGCGCTTTAATATTATTACATGCCAAAAATGTAGTATTTTCTCTAGCGAATGTGTTTTTGAATAAGAGAAATTAGCTTGTCTTTAATAATGTGATGTGGTAAGGATGTATATAGTGTAGAGAAATCATAAGTGCTTATTGATGAAACTTGACCTTTATTGAAAATGTTATCAAGAACGTCTCCTTAATTTTTAATAGACCAAAATAAATTAATCCCAGAGTTTTCATAAGTTTGATCACAATATAGTTTAACGTAATCTTTAACGGCAGTAAGACAAGAAGTTAAAAGTTTGGAGATATTTGTTGTGGTGCAGGCACTAGAATTCGAAATAAAGTGAGCCTTATACGGATTTTTATGTAATTTAGGAATCCAATACCTAGTAGGCAGTTTATTTTACTTATCGTTTACATCAGGCTTGAAAGTAGTGCACCGAGTGATATGTGCGGAAACAACATCATCCTCAGTAGAATTAACTGAAGTATACGAATTGGTGCTGCCGAGTTCCAGAGATAAAACATTGACGTAATGTAGGCGTCAAACAATAATTACATTATTAGCTGCTTTATCTGCAGGAACTATTTAAAACAAATGTATTATGAAATTCCTGAATTCCCGATTTTAAATTACGAAAGGAAAACCTAGGTCTCGAAGGAAGTAAAGAGGGGTTAGCATTATAAAAGTTAATACGTGTATCTATAATTTTAAGAATTGACTTTTTCCAAGTAGAAAGCGAGTTTGGGTCCGCATGTTCTCTACGACACCATTTTATACTAACATCTTCAATGGAGTGGGCGATCTGGTCACGACAGGCATTACAATCAATTGTTGAAGGTAATCTATATATAGGACCTTTCGAAAACAGATGCCGAATACGTTTATCAACAATATCAAAATGACCAGTGATGACATGACTGCTGGAGCAAAGCAAAACTTGTATGTATTACATTCACATTCCTTAGTAGTGTTTATTACTATTTCAAGGTCAGAAACTATTTTGTTGTAGTTGAAATAATATTTCTAATACTTTTCTAATATTTTTATACTGATAACAAATTACAGGACTTTCGGAACTTTTGAAATATTTAGGGATAGGATCAACTGCATGATTATCTAGAAGAATACTAGGCATGTCAATGAAATCAATACCTTTAATAAGATATAGTATTTTTAGAAAATGCCAGAATCCTTGTCAATATGGGGTCGGAGAACATGTTGTGTGTAGCTTTGAATTGTGGAAGCAGTGTTATACAAGGGATCTGTACGAATTGAAATTTTGTCTGCTTCCGCGTCGATCAACTTAAGTGAAGAAATGGATAAAGAGGTAAGTCGTGAAAGCATAAGTCGTGAGTGCTTTCCAGACTGTTTAAAAATAATATGTAAATCAGCGACTGAAATAATTACACACGATTTACGTTTGATTCTAAGACCATGAGACCTAGAGTTACGCTTTCGAACAGAAATATAGAAAAAATGTCAATATTAAGATCTTTTGAAATATTTCCTTGTTGATAAAATTAATAAAGCTTTGACTAAGTTTAAAATTGGGGACACAGTTAGAATTAGATGATGACGTCTACCTAAAACCCAAAAGGATGGTGATATTTGATGTTTATCTGCAGTCTTGTCTTGTCGTGACCTCAATGGTTTCTACTCTTGTTGCTCTGGCTTCTGCCAAGTCATTGAGTACCTTCTTTGTGACTTTCTAGGCTATTGTTTTTTTGTATTTATATATACACGAGCATCTTTGTGTTTTACTAATATTGCCTACTAATGCTGCCTTGTTGGTTAGAGAATAGTTCATGGCGGGGATTTCTTTATTTACACTGTCTCGTTTTATTGGGATGACAGTAGGGTAAGTGTGAGGTTTGGTGCACGCTAAAACCTGGTTTAAACTCTCAGCGGCCTTTTTTGCCATTGACCGTTCCAATGCGGTAGCCCTTTTTGTGTTTGTGACGTCATATGACTTTATTCTTTGTTTACTTTGGCATTCATGTTTGTCCTTTTGCGTGTTTTTGGGTTTACTGTGTTCTGTGAAAGCTGCATTTCCTGTTCGACTTTTTATACTTATTTTTAATAGGCACTGACATAATATTCTCTATTTCTAGTTGATGTGTCTTTGCCAAATGTGCGAATGAACGTACATTCTGTTTCCCTGGTAATTAAATCATTGTCATGTATGTATACATAAGCTGATTCTACTATTTAACTGCGCAAGTGCCTTTTCATTGAGCATGTACATTTACAGTCGGCTAATACTGTTATTCTTCGTTTCCATGGATTGCTCGAGATGTTGTGAACGACTTTTATCCAACCCACACCCGATTACCGGCAGCCGTAGGCACAGTTCGGCAGCCGTAGGCACAGTTCCCGGTAAAAAAAAAAGTTTCAAAAGGGTAAATAAATCTAGTTTTATGACTTGTTAGCCTTAAACTATTAAAAAAGTGAATCGGCTATTTTAATTTGGAAGGAATGTTGTGTATGTCACCTGATTCCCGTGAAATTTGAACCTATATTATGCGAGTTACGGTAGGTTAAATGTTGAAATTAAGCTAAAAAATGTGATTGTAGAAAGTTAGAGACCTGGTATTCGGTAAATAGTCAAGTTTAAGAGATTTTAGACATACTGCCATAAAATATAATCTTTCCTGAATAAACAGTCCAAATTTTAGCCCATAGAACATTTTATTAAAATAATTGTGGGTTTTTAAACACGACCGGGTATTGAAAAATGGCAGGAGTACGGTACAGTTCCATTATTTATTGGCAGGTAGCTAGTACAGTTCCGAAAAATGGCAGGCGTATGGTAAGGTTCCAAAAACATCGGACGCTAAAGTCTTTCTCCTTTGGTATAGTGGTGTTATTTCGAAAACACTAATGAAGAAGTACTGTATATAGAATTATATACATCTTCGGTCCTTCCATAAACGTTTAAGAAAACCCATCAACGTTTGATTCAGATACATAAAGTTACATAGAGTGGCCTTAAAACGTAATTAATGTGATGTGTTCAACTATGCAATAATTAAAATTAAGCAATCTATTCCAAAACATCTAAATACCAAACGCCTGTTATCATAAATGGTGAATTATAAAAACGGGACGTAACTCAGCACAACATACGATTGTTATTAAAACGTGTCTTTAACTGTACTGTACCGTCGGAATGAAGGTTCAAACAATGAAGGTTCAAACGAGCCTATATTCAAGTTTCCCTACGGTTGGTGGGTTTTCTTAAACGTTTATGGAAGGACCGGAGATGTATATAATTCTATATACACTACTTCTTCATTAGTGTTTTCGAAATTACACCACTATACCAAAGGAGAAAAGACTTTAGCGTCCGATGTTTTTGGAACTGTACCATACGCCTGCCATTTTTCGGAACTGTACTAGCTACCAGCCAATAAATAATGGAACTGTACCGTACTCCTGCCATTTTTCAATACCCGGTCTTGTTTAAAAACCCACAATTATTTTAGTAAAATGTTCTATGAGCTAAAATGTGGACTGTTTATTCAGGAAAGATTCTATTTTATGGCAGTATGTCTGAAATCTCTTAAACTTGACTATTTACCGAGTACCAGGTCTCTAACATTCTACAATCACACTTTTTAGCTTAATTTCAACATTTAACCTACCTTAACTCGCATAATATAGGTTCAAATTTCACAGGAATCAGGTGACATACACAACAGTCCTTCCAAATTAAAATGGCCGATTCACTTTCTAATAGTTTAAGGCTAACAAGTCATAAAACTAGATTTATTTACCCTTTTGAATTTTTTTTTTTACCGGGAACTGTGCCTACGGCTGCCGGTAATCGGGTGTGATCATTGAATTTGATTGACCATAAGAGGTCATTAACTAGATCTAGTGTTTATTATCAATATAACACGTTTTGTATCACTTTTTAAAATTATTATGCATTAAATATGCGCTCTTCTGTACCGCCGCGTCCTTTTCGTAATTGTATAAATAGATTCAGTTATTATTTATATTAGCCTAGTCCCAATAAAAACTAAAATTCTCATGTTTTGATTTTAATATAATGTTTATTATCAATATACACCGTTATGTTCACTTTTATTCAATTCAAGGAATTAAAATGCATTAAACACCCTCATTAAACAGACCTTTTACTTGTCCGCACTGTCCTTTTCGGGCTTTTCTATAAAAATGGTCGTTTTCTATACTTTTCTGTTTTGTCATATCAAATTTAGTTGGTGGGTGTGGGTAGGGGGTGGGGTGGGGTGGGGTGCGTACTGACTACTATTTAACATGGATATCCCGTGTACTGAATACTGTTTTAACCCGGGCCGTGGGTAAAAATCACCAGAAAAGGTGGGCTCACGAGACATGTAAGAAAGTTATTGTTTGTTTACTAAACAGGTCAACGGTACAGCTGTTTTCATTGATTGACTATTTTCATTGCTCACAAAGTGAAAGCATAGAGTCGAAATTTCGAAAATGTTCAACAGTGATCCAGTAAAACCTATTAATACGCTTCTTATATATACAACCACAAAATCGAATGGAAATGGGCAGTTTTCCACTACTTATAATGCCCATTTCCATCAAAAAAGTAGGGATTACATTTTATTATAGGAACTATATTCGACTACACCTCGGAGGTCTACATGTAATTAGTGGTGGTAAAACTATAAGAGAAGAAAACATGTTCAGATGTTTCTTAAATGAGGAATTTGTGTTGTCATTTTCATAACAAGCTTAAAAACCCTACTTCATGTAAACTGAATGAGTATTTGCCGAAATACGGTCTTGTTAATACTAAGGATAATAGTCTGAAATCGACAAAAGTCAGAGATATTTTTTTAACTTTTACACTATCTGTATTGTCATACAACAATATCGCTAAAATCAAAACTGATACTAGCTGGACGCTACCAAATCGAGTTTGAATGAAACGGAATACTATTTTACCTTTTACACTAATCTTCATTTTTCACAGTGTCCTATTTTAGGGGAGTAAGGGAAAGATTTAGTGGTTTCATGCCTACCAAACCTGTTGCCATGCAGATTTAATTCATAAAAACATGCATCCCTACATGCTGATACCAAAAAAACATAGTTCAATTGCAAACACATCACAACACGTCATTTTAAACACGAAACAAATTTGAAACTCAAACTTACGGCTTTTATAGACAAAATTGGGCTTAAAACGCTCAAAACCTATGTTAACAACTATGGAAAACTTATTTCTGAGCTTATTTACCAATTATAATCGGAAAAGTGTCCCTATGTAAGAATATGAGCGAGTCCTAATTACTGCACGTATCTCTTTAAGGTATGAAACCACTGGTTTAAACATATTTTATTGCAACATTTACATTAGTTTGCAAAAGGGAGGGGCCACAAGTTCTACAACATTCGTTACGACCCGTCCCTATACAGTTTGTTTACAAAATAAATAGTATGGCAGTTTTACAATCATAAAACATGTTAAACGAAAAGTATAGGAAATGCATTACTAAAGTTAACAGATGTATGTAAAGAGAAAGGCAGAGGAGAAAAAGGACAGGCAGTTAAAGACGTCTCGTAAGGGATCAAATGTGAACATAGTGTTTCATCGAAAACGCATGGTATCTTTAATATATTTTTGCACTGCTATAAACACAAGCTTATTATCTCTTTCGTTGAGCTCTGAAACCACTAATTATTTTCCCCATACACACCAATGCTAAAGTGTCACATATTAATATTAGATTTGCTGCAAATTCAACTCAAATATGGATAACGCAGCAGTGTAATGTTCATATAGAAAACTAATTTTCCACTTGAAAAATCACCAGAATAGGTGGGCTCACAAGACATGTAAGAAAGTTCTTGTTTGTTTACTAAACAGGTCAACGGTACAGCTGTTTTCATTGATTTGACTATTTTCATTGCTCGCGAAGTGTAAGCATAGAGTCAAAATTTCGAAAATGTTCATCAGTGATCCAGTAAAACCTATGAATACGCTTCTTATACATACAAACACAAAATCGAATAGAAATGGGAAGTTTTCCCCTACTTTTGATGCACATTTCCATCAAAAAAGGAGGGATTACTTTTTATTATAGGGACTACATTCGATACACCTCGGAGGTTTACATGTAATTTTAGTGGTGGTAAACCTAGACTGGTGCCCAATCGTAACCAAGAATCAACCTCCGCGCAATGATATTGTAGCCAATAATAACCACTGCGGGGAGTTTGTTCAAGAATGTTTGGCGACGAACAGTAAAACGTGAGGTGTCAAGGACGACCGGGGACCAGTCTAGGGATCCTGCTGCGAAGCTGTATACGAAATCAAATCAAATCAAATCAAATCAATCAAATCAAATCAAATATTTTATTGTCCTAAAATCCAACAGTAGGAATATCACCAAAACACATAGACATACACAGTGAAATACAAAGCATATACATGACGTACTTCCGGTCAATGGTGGCAAATATTTTTTGAATTTGCTAAGGAAAAACAATATTATACAGTAACAAAGGGTAAAATAAATGCTTATAGTCTTTATATTTTGAGTGCTAATAGCAATGGCTCTCGGTGGCTCTAGTAGTGATTCGTCAGGTATGAGTGTTGAAGATGGAATGAATTTTTCGGTGCCAACACAGAATCGCTTTGAGGTGGTCGAAGGATCGAGGGGAAAACGCAAGAAGATAAGCACAGACAGTTTAAACAGTGAGTGTTTCACACAATTGACACAAAACGAAAAATTGACTGCCTTTTCAACAGTCTAAATAGAAACTATGAGAAGCTTAGATTAGTTAAAAAAAATAAAAAAAAAAATGTTTAGATGACACCAGGAGTGTAAATCAACGTGTATATATGGCAGGTAAACGCACGGAGCAGGGTTGAAAAAGTCTGACATGCAATCGCGCAAACTTAAGATGCTGTCATATAAATAAATAGATCTTGAGGCTATGAGCAGGAGAAATAACCTGATATTTTGGGGATCACAGAAAAATCTACAAATGATTGCAAAACATTGATTCTAAATTTCTTGAGATATGAACTAAATATTGACACAACCGATATTTGCATAGAGCGTGCTCACCGCCTCGGGTCAGTAGTTAACCAAGCGTACAGAGGTAGATACGACCCTAAACGTCCGATAATTGTGCGCCTCAAGGATTACGTCGATACGGAAATCGTACTCGAAAACGCGTACAAGTTAAAGGGCACACCGTTTGGTATGGATCGGGAATACCCAAAGGAGATTGCGGATGCCCGAAAGAAGTTGTATATGTCAGAAAAAGCGAAAGGAGAAATAAGCAAAGCATGCAGGGAATTAGGTTTAAACCGTTCAGGAGGGCCAAATCTTGTCATTAACGAATTTTTTAAGTATGGGATCAATTATTTAATTGGTTATTTAAGTAAATTGTTCAACAAAATCTTAGACATAGGCTATATCCCAGAAAAATGGTCAGAGGGTTATGTCATACCATTGCACAAAAAGGGGGATGTTAATAAACCGGAAAATTATAGAGGCATAACTTTACTTAG
>JAWPHD010024248.1:0-19773 GCA_037043455.1 Cyrtodaria siliqua | reverse complement strand
TATACATCACCCCACCCCCCACACACACCCCCCCCCCCCCCCCCCCCCCACCATTTTTTTTATAAAATTTTATTCATAGAAGAAAGTGGGACAAATTAAAAATACCCATGCCAGACTAGACACAGCAGACTTATTGCCCATGATTACCAGGTGAGCTATCTAAGACCATCCTATCCCTATTGTTTTTGCAATGTTTTAAAAGACGTACTTATGGGAATTTTATGTCGACAACCCTCGATATAAGAGCCGTTTTAGCCAGTAGAGCGTCCACAGGCCCTCTTAGGCCTCTTGTTGTTAAACTAGAATACTTGCTTTTCAGTCACTATGTTGAATATCAGTTTTCTGTCAGTATAATGTTAAATACAAGTTTTTTCTGATACTATGCATTTTCTGACACCAAGTTGAACATCAGTGTATTTTTAGCTCTACTGATCAGAGATCAGCAGAGCTTATGCCGTGGTGCGGAGTCCGTCGTCCGTCTGTCTGTCTGTCCGTCTGTCCGTAAACTTTTATTTGTAGCGACTTCACAGCTGAAACTACTGGATGGATATTCATGAAACTTTACAGAAATGTTGCCCATAAAGTCTAGTTGATCCTAGCAAAAATTCATGTTGATGTGAAATCCAAGATGGCCACCAAAGCTAAAAATAGAGTTTTAAAATACAAGTTTGTAGCGACTTCTTCTTGAAAACTATAAGTGATATTGATATGGGACTTTTTCTAAAATGATCAGCATGACATGATGTTGATCCTAGTCAAAAATCGTTTTGATTCAACGTTAAACATGGCTGCCAGCGGCCATCTTTGTTTACATAGAGTTATATAGTAAAAACTTGTAGCGACTTCACAGCTGAAACTACTGGATGGATATTCATGAAACTTTACAGAAATGTTGCCCATAAAGTCTAGTTGATCCTAGCAAAAATTCATGTTGATGTGAAATCCAAGATGGCCGCCAAAGCTAAAAATAGAGTTTTAAAATACAAGTTTGTAGCGACTTCTTCTTGAAAACTATAAGTGATATTGATATGGGACTTTTTCTAAAATGATCAGCATGACATGATGTTGATCCTAGTCAAAAATCGTTTTGATTCAACGTTAAACATGGCTGCCAGCGGCCATCTTTGTTTACATAGAGTTATATAGTAAAAACTTGTAGCGACTTCACAGCTGAAACTACTGGATGGATATTCATGAAACTTTACAGAAATGTTGCCCATAAAGTCTAGTTGATCCTAGCAAAAATTCATGTTGATGTGAAATCCAAGATGGCCGCCAAAGCTAAAAATAGAGTTTTAAAATACAAGTTTGTAGCGACTTCTTCTTGAAAACTATAAGTAATATTGATATGGGACTTTTTCTAAAATGATCAGCATGACATGATGTTGATCCTAGTCAAAAATCGTTTTGATTCAACGTTAAACATGGCTGCCAGCGGCCATCTTTGTTTACATAGAGTTATATAGTAAAAACTTGTAGCGACTACTTCTCTGAAACTACTTGGCGGATTGTCATGAAACTTTACAGGAATATTGCTCTTGATGTCTGATTGATCCTAGAAAAATTTCAGGTCGGCCGGAAATTCAAGATGGCCGTCACAGCTAAAAATAGATTTTTAAAAAATAAGTTTGTAGCGACTACTTCTTGAAAACTATAAGTGATATTGATATGGGACTTTTTCTAAAATGATCAGCATTACATGATGTTGATCCTAGTCAAAAATCGTTTTGATTCAACGTTAAACATGGCTGCCAGCGGCCATCTTTGTTTACATAGAGTTATATAGTAAAAACTTGTAGCGACTACTCCTCTGAAACTACTTGGCGGATTGTCATGAAACTTTACAGGAATGTTGCTCTTGATGTCTAATTGATCCTATTAAAATTTCAGGTCGGCCGGAAATTCAAGATGGCCGTCACAGCTAAAAATAGATTTTTAAAAAATAAGTTTGTAGCAACTACTTCTTGAAAACTATAAGTGATATTGATATGGGACTTTTTCTAAAATGATCAGCATGACATGATGTAGATCCTAGTGGAAAATTATTTTGATTCGACGTTAAACATGGCTGCCAGTGGCCATCTTTGGTTACATAGAGTTATATAGTAAAAACTTGTAGCGACTACTCCTCTGAAACTACTTGACGGATGTTCATGAAACTTCACAGGAATGTTGCTCTTGATGTCTAGTTGATCCTAGAAAAATTTCAGGTCGGCCGGAAATTCAAGATGGCCGCCACAGGTAAAAATAGATTTAAAATAAATAAGTTTGTAGCGACTACTTCTTCAAAACAATAAGAGATATTGATATGGGACTTTTTCTAAAATGATCAGTATGACATGATGTTGGTCCTTGTCGAAAATCGTTTTGATTTGACCTTAAACATGGCTGCTTTGTTTACATAGAGTTATATAATGAAAACTTGTAGCGACTACTTCTTTGAAACTACCTGACGGATTTTCATGAAACTTCACAGGAATGTTGCTCTTAATGTCTTATTGATCTTAGCAAAATTTCAGGTCGGCCGGAAATTCAAGATGGCCGCAACTGTTAAAAATAGATTTTCAAAAAACAAGTCTGTAGCGACTACTTCCTGAAATCAAAATCAATCAGTAGAGCTTCAAGGTCATTGACCTCTTGTTGTTTATTATACCCCCGCTTTCACAAAGTAAAGTGGGGGCTATATAGGAATCATGCTTCCCAAACGTCCCGTCACGAAACACATTTTTGTTACGTTGCGGAAAACATTTTTATTACTTGCATTCCTCAAACAGTTTTAAATGGATTGTTTCCAGACTTCATATACACAACAATCAAAAAGCGGGGTATTCATTAGTTTCAATGATAGTTCTAGTTATAAGTGTTCTCAGCATTTCTTCAATTTTCTCAGAAATATTGACGTTCATGATGCCATCAGGTATTTTATTGTTTCACTAGAAAATAGTCCAGTGTTGATTATAGTTAATCAAACTGCTTGTATATAAAGTACTTTAAAAAAGCATGCTTTGGTAGAATGGAATATATTAAATTAAAACATATTCCGACTTAGTCATGGTTCTGCCAGGCCTTTATCCAAACATCAGACATGGAGAAGAGTGGGTCTTCTATAAGATGGCTAAAACAAAATTTGCTTATGTTTCAAATATCTCCAAATGTTAATTGCATGAAGTATAAATTCCATAATTGCATGCCACACACATAGGTATGATGGTAAATGCATTTGACATTAATATGCACATTGCTTAAATAGAACTGAATGTAGAATTTTACATCTACGTCATCAAAATGTTATGTGTTATGTTTTTCATTAATGCCTGTTAAACTGTTATGTTTTGTGTATCTACAAATGCCCATTAAAATTTTATGTTTTGTATATCTACAAATGCCCATTAAGCTGTCATGTTTTGTGTTTCTACAAATGCCCGTTAAACTGTTATGTTTTGTGTATCTACAAATGCCCATTAAAATTTAATGTTTTGTATATCTACAAATGCCCATTAAGCTGTCATGTTTTGTGTTTCTACAAATGCCCGTTAAACTGTTATGTTTTGTGTATCTACAAATGCCCGTTAAACTGTTATGTTTTGTGTAACTACAAATGCCCATTAAAATTTTATGTTTTGTATATCTACAAATGCCCATTAAGCTGTTATGTTTTGTGTTTCTACAAATGCCCGTTAAACTGTTATGTTTTGTGTATCTACAAATGCTTGTTAAACTGTTATGTTTTGTGTATCTACAAATGCCCGTTAAACTGTTATGTTTTGTGGATCTGCAAATGCCCCCGTTAAACTGCTATGTTTTGTGTATCTACAAATGCCCGTTAAATGGCCATTACACTGTTATGTTTTTGAATCTACATTGTTACATTTTGTGTATGTACGTAATAGACATTATTAGCATGATATGTAATTTGTTCTTGTCTGTAACCATATTCTGTGTATTGTTTATATTTTCACCTCAGTTGTTAGAACTATAGACCAGATAAAAATACAATGTGGTTGAAAGGGGGTACATCAGCCTCTAGGGCTAAATTTGTTTAAAGGGAATGTACACAGCCAATCAATCTCTATTATTGAGAGTTACGTTTGAAGGTGTCTCTAAAACAGTTATCCGGGAGCCACCATTTTGAGAACTATGCTGTCATAGTTTCAAATTACCATATATGGAATGATGATCAATATCATTTAAAGCAAAGAAAATCACTGCAAATGAATGCAAAATCCTTTATTCCTCATACAAAGCATTATTGCCATTATGTATACATATTTTTTTCTGCAGTTGCTGTCATTTTTGTGTCGCCTTTTCGAAGAAAAATGTGATACATAGGGATTGCTTTGTCGTCCGTCCGTCCGTCTTTCCGTCCGTCCATCCGTCAGTCAGTCATTTTTTTCGTCACGAAAACTTAACGTTGGTTATAACTTTCTCATTTCTTGATATTTCTTCATAAAACTTTCAATATATACTCGTCATGAAAACATCGACATGACCATACTAAAATATAAAGGTCAGGGTCACATTGAAGGTCATTATATGGGTTAAATACTCGCTTTTTTCTTCACGAAAACCTAACGTTAGTTATAACTCTCATTTCTTGATATTTCTTCATCAAACTTTCAATATATACACAACATGACAACATCAATATGACCATACTAAAATATAAAGGTCAAGGTCACAATGAAGGTCATTATATAGGTTAAATTTTTTCTTCATGAAAACTTACTATGGCCAGTTTGTCAAGGTCATTTGGGACCAAAAATCCTTGTTATACTGACAAAGCGCTGACAGGCGACACACGTATTCTGTGGAACACCCATTTATTTTTCCTATAAATCAGTAAATCTTCATGTTTATAAATGTTCCATATATGGTTATTTAGAGCTGTGATGTCATAGCTTTCAAAATGGCAGCTTCCATATCCGTTTCATCAGAACCGTCAAATGATCATGTCTGCTTTGTTTATTGTCCAATTTTGATAATTCTTTCACCCTTTTTCATTTTTTTAAGAACTCTCAATAATAAAGATTTTGGCTGTGTTGCTACATTCTCTTTAACAAAAAGCTGTGAAATGACTGATTTAACATGTAAAATGGTTCAAAGATAGGACGTTAACAGTAAAAGCAGTAATTAATAATTTCAAATTTCAACAAGTCTTATTAGGCCATAAAGGAATCCCCACATTATAAATAGCTGTAACTCGGGTTATCTTGGTGGTATCTATAAATGATGCGCAAATTGCCATGATTTGTGTTTTTTTACCGCCAAGTTTAAAATAGCTAATCCTGGTGCTTAACCATAGTCAGGCAATACCTTCTTCAGATCTTTTATTTTATATGTTTTATATGTTCAGTGTAATTTTGGTTGCTTATGGCTCATTTAGTGATTTTTTATTAAATTAATTCTGCAATAATGAAAGTTTATGTAATAAACCTGGTTTTGAGAAATCGTAATACCATACACCCATACACTTTGCTTCTCACCAAAACAAATCCTACTTTCGATTTCTTTGTTTACAAGCAATACTTCCGGTTACACTACTTCCAGTTACTCATAGTTACTCATGAACATTTTAGTCACATGACGAAATTCAGCCAAACAGCAGCCTCTCATTGTTTACATCCTCGGTAGTTACAATAAACTCTGTATATCGTCGCTTCTAACTGCCCTCCATCCCCACCACATCTCCTTGTTGAGCCATGCCTACTGGTTTAGTATGGGGCAGCATGCTTCTTTCTTCAGAGGGCATAAGGCTTCAATTATCAAGCCATTCATCCCAAGAAAAAAAGAGGCATGCTGCCTCAGCCCTCACCAGACTATGTATATAATACTAATAACTAGTCATTACATTAGCTAGTCGTTACAATCTAGTCATCTTAGTCTGGGGTACTTAGTCAGTTATGCCAATAAACTTTATAAACATAGTTCCTTCTTTGTCGCCTTTACTATCCACGTATGTAGATTAAGCATAAGGCCATATAAAATTAATTCCCAGTTTATCATCCCCGCCCGCCCCGAATATTGTATGCCGCCCCGACAATTTTTATTTTGTCCGGGGGAAAAAAAAGAAAAAAAAAAAAGAATTAGACTGTGAACTGTGAAAGAGTCGTCTTTCTGTGACGGAAAATGCGTTAATATTTAGCCCGAACCGGAAATACATTTTGTAAATAAATCGGACGTCGAGCAATAAGAAGTAAGTTATATTGAGAACTTCAACTTTTAAAACTCACATACATGGTAGTTTATATCATTATAAATACAAATGTATGCTATAGCAGTGACAATTGGTAATAAAGAGAGTGTTCAAAACATAATACTTCTGGTTATTAATATTTTTGTGATGTTTGATTTCATCTCAGGAAAATAAAAATTAAAAAATAAAATTGCACCCCCCACCCCAATTTTTCCCAAAATTTGGATGATAAACTGGGAATTAATTTGATATGGCCTAAACGTATATTACAATTCTAAACCAAGACTAATCCTGATTCACTCCCTCAAATAAACAGTGATGGTGTTTTTTAAGTGTTTAATCTATTGATTTTATTTAAAATGTATTCATATTTTTGTTCCAATTAACCCGGCATGGAGTTTAAATTTTGTACGACAAATTTCACTATTTATTTATTGGTATATTTAATATGTTTATGTTGTTTGCTCATATCCAGCTGCCAGTAAGTAGGGTTGCCATGAAGATTAACATATTCACAGATTGGTCACTTGTGTATGTTAGCAACTTTCACAAATATATATGCAGTGATCATACCTAATACACACACCCATTATTTCACTCAATGAGTTCAGAGTAAAAACTGCAAACTATTAAGTGTATAGGTTGAAAACTTCTCTGTGAGCACCATCACTGCATAGAGTAAGTGTAAACTCTGTCTGCAGCATGGCTGAAGGACCACCAAACACTTCATTATATCTACAGGCCTCTCTTCTGCCAAGGTGTAAGCTCTGTCTGCAGTGTGGCTGAAGGACCACCAATCACTTCATTATGTCTATAGGCCTCTCTTCTGCCAAGGTGTAAACTCTGTCTGCAGCATGGCTGAAGGACCACCGATCACTTCATTATGTCTACAGTCTACAGGCCTCTCTCCTTCCAAGGTGTAAACTCTGCCTGCAGTGTGGCTGAAGGACCACCAATCACTTCATTATGTCTTCAGTCTACAGGCCTCTCTCCTGCCAGGTGTAAACTCTGTCTGCAGCATGGCTGGAGGACCACCAATCACTTCATTATGTCTTCAGTCTACAGGCCTCTCTTCTGCCAAGGTGTAAACTCTGTCTGCAGTGTGGCTAAAGGACCACCAATCACTTCATTATGTCTACAGTCCTCTCTCCTGCCAAGGTTCAAACTCTCTGCCTGCAGTGTGGCTGAAGGACCACCAATCACTTCATTATGTCTAGAGTATCCAGGCCTCTATCCTGCCAAGGTGCAAACTCTGTCTGCAGTGTGGCTGAAGGACCCTCATCACTTCATTATATATAGAGTTGACAGGCCTCTCTCCTGCAAGGTGCAAACTCTGTCTGCAGTGTGGCAGAAGGACCACCAATAATTTCATTGAATATTCAACTTGCTGTTCTGTCTGCAATCATAACACATATCCATAAATATTCAACTTGCAGTTCTGCATGCCATCATAACACGCATCCATGAATATACAACTTGCAGTTCTGCGCGCCATCATCACATCTCTATGAATATTCAACTTGCGGTTCTGCCTGCAATCATAACACACATCCACGAATATTCAACTTGCAGTTCTATGTGCTATCATAACACGCATCCATGAATATTCAACTTGCAGTTCTGCATGCCATCATAACACATGTCTATAAATATTCAACTTGCAGTTCTGCGTGCCATCATAACACACGTAGATGAATATTCAACTTGCAGTTCTGCGTGCCATCATAACACACATCCATGAATATTCAACTTGCAGTTCTGCGTGCCATCATAACACATGTCAATGAATATTCAACTTGCTGTTCTGCGTGCAGTCATAACACAAGTCGATGAATATTCAACTTGCAGTTCTGCATGCCATCATAACACATGTCTATAAATATTCAACTTGCAGTTCTGCGTGCCATCATAACTCACGTCCATGAATATTCAACTTGCAGTTCTGCGTGCAGTCATAACACACGTAGATGAATATTCAACTTGCAGTTCTGCGTGCCATCATAACACACGTAGATGAATATTCAACTTGCAGTTCTGCGTGCCATCATAACTCACGTCCATGAATATTCAACTTGCAGTTCTGCGTGCAGTCATAACACAAGTCGATGAATATTCAACTTGCAGTTCTGCATGCCATCATAACACATGTCCATGAATATTCAACTTGCAGTTCTATGTGCTATCATAACACGCATCCATGAATATTCAACTTGCAGTTCTGCATGCCATCATAACACATGTCTATAAATATTCAACTTGCAGTTCTGCATGCCATCATAACACACGTAGATGAATATTCAACTTGCAGTTCTGCGTGCCATCATAACACACATCCATGAATATTCAACTTGCAGTTCTGCATGCCATCATAACACATGTCTATAAATATTCAACTTGCAGTTCTGCTTGCCATCATAACACATGTCTATAAATATTTAACTTGCAGTTCTGCGTGCCATCATAACACACGTAGATGAATATTCAACTTGCAGTTCTGCGTGCCATCATAACACACATCCATGAATATTCAACTTGCAGTTCTGCGGCCATCATAACACACATCCATGAATATTCAACTTGCTGTTCTGCGTGCAGTCATAACACAAGTCTATAAATATTCAACTTGCAGTTCTGCGTGCCATCATAACACACGTAGATGAATATTCAACTTGCAGTTCTGCATGCCATCATAAAACACGTCCATAAATATTCAACTTGCAGTTCTGTGTGCAGTCATAACACACGTCCATTAATATTCATCTTGCAGTTTTGCGTGCCATCATAACACATGTCAATGAATATTCAACTTGTTGTTCTGTGTGCCATTATAACACGCATCCATGAATATTTAACTTGCAGTTCTGCGTGCCATCATAACACACGTCTATGAATATTCATATTGCAGTTTTGCGTGCCATCATAACTTATGTCATTGAATATTCAACTTGCAGTTCTGCATGCCATCATAACACATGTCTATGAATAATCAATTTGCTGTTCTGCATGCCATCATAACTCATGTCCATGAATATCAACTTGCAGTTCTGTGTGCCATCATAACACACGGCCGTGAATATTCAACTGATCATTTGACTGATCAAAGATCAGCAGAGCTTATGCCTTGGTGCGGCATCCGTAGTCCGTCCTTAAACTCTTTTTTTTTGGTGACTACTCATCTGAAACTACATGATGGATTTTCATGAAACTTCACAGGAATGTTGCTCTTGATGTCTAGTTTATCCTAGCAAAAATTCAGGTTGGCCAGAAATTGAAGATGGCCGTCACGGCTTAAATAGATTTTAAAAATTCTTCTCAAAAACCGTAAGTGATATTGAATTGGAACCTTTACCAAAATGACTGCTGTGATATGTACTTGGTCCTAACCAAGATTCATTTCGATTCGATGTCAAACATGGCCACCAGCGGCCATATTTGTTTACAGAGTTATATAGGAAAAACTTGTGGCTACTACTCCTCTGAAACTTCTTGACGGATGTTCATGAAACTTCACAGGAATGTTGATCTGGATGTCTAGTTGATCCTAGCAATAATTCATGTCAGTAGGAAATTCAAGATGGCTGCCACTGCTAAAACTAGATTTTAAATACAAGTTTGTGGCAACTACTTCTCCACAACCAGAAGTGATATTGATTTGGAACCTTCACTAAAATGACTGGCATGACATGGAGTTGGTCCTAAACAAAATTCATTTTTGTTTCTATGTCAAACATTGCCGCCAACAGCCATCTTTGTTTACATAGAGTGATATAGGAAAAACTTGTGGCGACTACTTCTTTGAAAGTTTTGGTCTTATTTCCATAAAACTTCACAGGTTCCCATGGCTGATCTGACTATCAAAATCTATCAGTAGAGCTTCAAGGTCATTGACCTCTTGTTTCAACTTCCTGTTCTATGTTTGCAAAACAAATATGGATTTTAAGGTACTTTGACAAGTTTTACAGGAAATCATCAATAAGAAGTGATCATGGAATAAAAAGCGATCACAGAAGGTTATCTCCTGCCATTTGTGATTTATGGAGGAAAAACACTGAAAAAAACAAAACTGAAACCTCCTCCATAATTATATTTTGATTGTAAAACAATAATTCAAAATGGCAGAAATTAGAAGAAAAAAAAGAATTCTTGATTGGTTGCAGAGATTGCTGCAATAAATTAAAACTATATAACTGCATTTTATCATTCTTAAAATAGTCATAACATTGTTTCAGAATTAAAACAATATTTCAATTTGTATTAGCTTAAAGCAATTAAATCTGAGTTGACTCCAACTTTGTTTTGTTTCTGGCAGAAAAAACGTTTTTAAAAATGTTTTGTAATATTTATTTGCATATTTTCCAGGGTTATGGTAAAGATGAAGAATCTCCTAAACGGAAACACATGGTTATGGGAGAGAGGGAAGTTCATGAACAGACGCTATCTCATACAGGTAAGTAATGGAAACACATGGTTATGGGAGAGAGGGAAGTTCATGAACAGATGCTATCTCATACAGGTAATGGAAACACATGGTTATGAGAGAGAGGGAAGTTCATGAACAGACATTATCTCATACAGGTAAGTATTGGAAACACATGTGGGAGAGAGGGAAGTTCATGAAAGATGCTATCTCATACAGGTAAGTAATGGAAACATGCGGTTATGGGAGAGAGGGAAGTTCATGAACAGACACTATCTCATACAGGAAAGTAATGGAAACACATGGTTATGGGAAAGAGGGAAGTTCATGAACAGATGCTATCTCATACAGGTAAGTAATGGAAACATGCGGTTATGGGAGAGAGGGAAGTTCATGAACAGACACTATCTCATACAGGTAAGTAATGGAAACACATGGTTATGGGAGAGAGGGAAGTTCATGAACAGATGCTATCTCATACAGGTAATGGACACGTGGTTATGGGAGAGGGGGAAGTTCATGAACAGATGCTATCTCATACAGGTAATGGAAACACTTGGTTTTGGGAGAGAGGGAAGTTCATGAACAGATGCTATCTCATACAGGTAATGGAAACACATGGTTATGAGAGAGAGGGAAGTTTATGAACAGACATTATCTCATACAGGTAAGTAATGGAAACACATGTGGGAGAGAGGGAAGTTCATGAAAGATGCTTTCTCATACAGGTAAGTAATGGAAACCTGCGGTTATGGGAGAGAGGGAAGTTCGTGAACAGACACTATCTCATACAGGTAAGTAATGGAAACACATGGTTATGGGAGAGAGGGAAGTTCATGAACAGATGCTATCTCATACAGGTAATGGACAGGTGGTTGAGAGGGGGAAGTTCATGAACAGATGCTATCTCATACAGGTAATGGAAACACATGGTTTTGGGAGAGAGGGAAGTTCATGAACAGATGCTATCTCATACAGGTAATGGACACATGGTTATGAGAGAGTGGGAAGTTCATGAACAAACATTATCTCATACAGGTAAGTAATGGAAACATGCAGTTATGGGAGAGAGGGAAGTTCATGAACAGATGCTATCTCATACAGGTAAGTAATGGAAACACATGGTTATGGGAGAGAGGGAAGTTCATGAACAGATGCTGTCTCATACAGGTAATGGACACGTGGTTATGGGAGAGAGGGAAGTTCATGAACAGATGCTGTCTCATACAGGTAATGGACACGTGGTTATGGGAGAGAGGGAAGTTCATGAACAGACATTATTTCATACAGGTAAGTAATGTAAACACATGGTTATGGGAGAGAGGGAAGTTCATGAAAGATGCTATCTCATACAGGTAAGTAATGGAAACATGTGGTTATGGGAGAGAAGGAAGTTCATGAGTTCATGAACAGATAAGTAATGGAAACACATGGTTTTGGGAGAGAGGGAAGTTCATGAACAGATGCTATCTCATACAGGTAAGTAATGGAAACACATGGTTATGGGAGAGAGGGAAGTTCATGAACAGACTATCTTGTACAGGTAATGGAAACATGTGGTTATGAGAGAGGGAAGTTCATGATCAGACAGTATCTCATACAGGTAAGTAATGGAAACACATAGTTATGGGAGAGAGAGAGAAGTTCAAGTACAAAGGCTATTGTACAGGTAAGTATAATTAATACATAGTTATTGGAGAAATGAAGTTGTTTCTTATACATGTCTTTATTACTGTTGTAACTGTGAATGTTGAGTCATTGTCGGAAAGGAAATATCACAATGGTGTATCCCAAAAAGGTTGCCATCAATGATGTCAGATAAAACAAAATCAAGGAAAATATTGAAAAATGCAATACTCTAACTAGCCATCACAGTTTTCTGTTTTATTATGTGATGTTATGAATTTCAGTGAACTGTATTAATGAACCAATGACATCCTACATAGGATACCTTTTTGTACTACAGGATATGGACCAGAAATATTTGGATAATGAGTATGTGTTATTTGATGTTATGAATTTCAGTGAACTGTATTAATGACCCAATGACATCCTACATAGGATACCTTTTTGTACTACAGGATATGTACCAGAAATTTCTGGATAATGAGGACGTGTTATGTGATGTTATGAATTTCAGTGAACTGTATTAATGAACCAATGACATCCTACATAGGATACCTTTTTGTACTACAGGATATGTACCAGAAATTTCTGGATAATGAGTACGTGTTCTTTGATGTTATGATCTTCAGTGAACTGTATTAATGACCCAATGACATCCTACATAGGATACCTTTTTGTATTACAGGATATGTACCAGAAATTTCTGGATAATGAGGATGTGTCTAACATCCCAAAGGAGAAGGACCCCTTCTGGGAACCCACAGAGGACGTCCTGATTGGTTCAGCCAACGTGTTCCTACAGTCACTGTCATACGCCTTGGATTTCGATGACAAGATCACGATTACAGATTACAAGGGTCAGGAGGAAGGATCGCTCGTGGTGCACGTGACTCCTTGTCAGAAGGATGGCAAAAACCTGGCAGAAGATTCCTTTGTGGATGACCCAGAGGAACTACTTGGAAAGCCTTATCACTTTAAGGTTTAAATTATATTTGCGCTTAATAAATTATAGTTTTAAGAAACTGGGGAAAACATTTATATTTGCGAAAACAAATTAAATTATTGTTTACAATTTAATAGCAACAAATGTGTCGTTGAAACAGAAATAAAACTTTTTGTTAATATGTGAGATAATAAAGACCCTGCATGCATAGCCCTTTAGTTATCACTCTGTCCGTCTGTCTACCCTCATGTTTTAATTGGGAATTTGTGGGAATTTGCCTTCATGCTATGCTTGGGGATCTTCCCTTATGCTTTGGTTGGGGATATGCCCTAATGCTTTGGTTGCTATTTTTCCTTTACATTTACTGAAATGCTCTTTTGCTTTTTGATATATCATATGTTGTCAAATTCATTTTACTTTGCAGGTGATGCTTCATAAAGGAGAAATCATTAAAAACCGATTCTCAAAAGGCATTAAAGTAAAATATCGTGTGTATAAGGATAAGGAATTAACAGAGACACCTTATGTTAAAAACACTCTCGCCCCAAATTTTAAGCAGTCAAAAGTGTTTACATTCAAGAAGATCACTAAAGAACATTTGGAATTCTTTGAGTCGGGGTGCATTACCTTCCTGGTGTACGGCATACAAGAAGACACCAGACCTGATGCTAAACTCATGAAATATACAACACGGGTAAGTTGGTGTATATGTTCATAGATTCACTGTTTAGTCTCTTTTTTGCTTTGGTGGTGTGTTGCTACACCATGCGCGTATATAAGCGTTTATTTATCCAGACAAGGGATTAATGACGTTGTTTTGTAAACCTTCTCACCTCTCACCGCTGCAGGTTCGAATCCCAGTGGGAGCTTGACGTGCATGTGAGGATGTGTTGGTTTAAACATATTTTATTTCAACATTTTTACAACATACATATATATATATATATATTGGTACAGTACATAGTCAATAGGATTGGAACGAACGAAAAATCTTATAGAGTTCCTCTCCTTAAAGGGGAAGTGTTGATTCTTACGGATGGTGGGAGGTGTACAGTTCTGGTTTTATTCTGGATGTCTGCCTCCACTACAAAAAAAATACAGTCGTATATAACCTTACATGTGTTGAAAATGACGTAAAACACCAAATAAACAAACAAACAATTATTTGTCCTCGCTTTATTCCACTGGGCATTTTAGTGAGCAGACCTCGGTTTTAAATATCATATGAAGGACTGGTCAGGTGTGAAATTCTTTTCAAGTCTTTCGAGAATTAATCCTGCCTGGGACAGAACGCATAATCTCTGGATTACTAAGCCGAGGTGCTAATCATTACACCGTGGCGACACCTGTTGCTACACTATGTTGTTATACTAATTAATCATAAAACTATCAAATAGCAGGCCTGTACAAATTTTACAAAGACAACTAATCCAGTAGGACTAGTGGAAAAAAAATCCACTTGCCCTTATCAACTTTGTACTCTCCCTTAATTTTGAACAGGAATCGCCTTCATATTTTTTTGCTTACTGCTAGTGCTAGACAAGGTAAATCAGTGTCAATCAAGAACACTTTATTTCGATAAACAAACTAATATCATCAAAGTATCAAATAAATGAATAGATCCCATCTAAGGTATGACTAGCTTGTCCACTTAATAATTATGAAAGGCACTTACAGTAAGATATAAGACATCATTTTAACATTTCAAAAGCAACTGTTTATTAAAGTCACTGTGATAATACAACTGTGTATCCTCCGGTCTTTTCTCCTGCAAAACACGCTAGCATTTGGTACTATCATACTGCTTTTATTGCAGTTTTAATTTATGCAATTGTCTACCAGTATTCACTTTCTCCATTTGTATTTTTTCGTCATCTCCACCAACTCTCCTATAGAAACATGTCTTTTTTCTTCGACATTTTTACGGGAAAATGTCGTCATATCATATATAATGGTTCGGTTACAGTGTTTTATTGATAAAAACTACTTGTTTAGTATTGGATAATTCGATCACGACACAGTCTACGAACTTCGGATGTCTTGGCTTTATACCCTATCACCATGGGTAACCAGTATTTTCATGTTTGCTTTCGGTGTATTTGAGTGTAATTTATCGGCTATTTATTTAGTTTAAGCAAACGCTTTGTGGAATTTCTTCGCCAGAATAAAAGGGAACAATAAAGACTTGATTCATGTTGTTACTAATGTCAAAAGTCACTCGTCCCTAAGGGCGGTAATGACAAGTCACTCGTCATGACGAACGGATGAGTGGAATTTTACAGGCCTGAAATAGTTTATGTTCTTTTTCATGTGACTATCTTTAAATTTCACTGAAAAGAAAAACGATTTAGAAATTTTGTTTTTAGCAAAGAGTGATTTTTTTTCACAAGAACCACTGAAATGTGTAATCATATTACATTATTATTCAAGATTATACAAATAATGAACCCACTTCCTCACAGTCGTTTAACTAAAGGGCGTCTTTGGCCCAAAACCCTTTATTTGTGCATCTTCAGCCTTTGGTCCAAAAACCTTTTGGGCCTCCTGTTATTATAAGATCGTTGTTTTTTGCATTCTTATTTATTTAAAGGTATCCTTTGTTTTGTGATTTTAAGCTCACTGCAGAGATATTTCAACGCAAACAAAAGGTAATTGTTCGCTGTTGCTTAGCATCAGGGTGTGGAGGTTTGCCACCATTGACAGTTCCTGGTTTCTGTCGCCAGCAATACTCGTGATGCTGGGACCAGGGCGTGCATTACTACAGTGTTAGGCATCCTTTTATATGCTGCACACATCATTTTTTCTACCGCAGATTTTTGTGTCGTTGATAAAATAAGCAAACCACTCAGAACATACCTGCCAAAACTCCTCGAGAAAATCTCCCAATTTTGAGTGGTGAACCCTTTTTTGAAATAATATACAATGCCTTTTTAAGTTTATAAGATTTTATTCTGACATCTTTTTTGTGCTCAATTAGGAATTACGTCAGATGGACCAGGGAGAAGCACCCTCTAATGTTAATATGGCACGCAGAAATACGCACTTTCAATTGGAGACTGCCTCCGATCAGTCACACCTGAAAACGGAGGTTTTACTGCTGCAGAGGAAGTACGAACGACTAGCAGCCAAAGAAAAGAGAATGCAGGTAAACTATAATAAAATCTTGATTTCAGAACCCGTCATCATTAAACTCTCACAATTAAAATTTGCGTAAACATCCAAAGAAATACATTAAATTAGTAGTAACAAACAAGTATTGTTTATAGAACTTCACAAATTACATATTTTTTTTTTTTTACAAAATCTGTACATCAAAAAAATTCCCAAATTGTATGAGTTGAGGAGTAAGTATTTTAGTTGTGTTTTTTGGTAACGTCTCAAAATTTAGTCCCCAGGCTACAAGATTTAGAAAATACTTGAAATGTTTGACTTTTTTTTCAGCAGAAAGTGGTTTAAGATAAATATACGTCTAAATTGTTAATTGACCACTATTCTAAACCTTATCCCTGATTTACCGTGTCTCTACCTCCCTCTATGAGCAGTTCTATGTGTGTTTATGGACAAGTTAAAAGTTTCAATGTCTTACATTGGTTTGAACTAGTATACATAGCATATTTCCACTAATATTAGCACCTCCCCTATTATAAGTGCCCCACCAAGTTTATAAAAAAAATAATAATAATAAAAAGAAAAAATTCAATACATTTTCATCTTTTGTCATACTAAATAAATTGGTGGGGAATTGATTGTATCTTGTTCTTTATTTATATGTAGTTACAATAATTTTCCACCAAGCCCTCGCTATACCCGGTAACCTTAATATATATATATATTGTTTAAATTTTATCAGAGTGCCCACCTTGCATTTTGCATAGCTATTAGAGGAAATACGGTATGGCTCGTCTGAATGTTTCATTTGAATACTTTCACCTGTATTTCTCCAGGATGTATGTAAAGAATGGAAGCAGAAGCCGGAATCGGAGCAACAGTTTCAGCCATTTTTCCGGTCCGTGTCTGCTGTCGCAAATAGCACGGGAACACGCCTCAAGACACGTGTACATCTGCTGAATCAGGTAGGCATTAAGTCTGGTTTTAGTTACAGTGTTACGGTACAGGCTATTCATCACACTGTGTTGTTGTCTTGTCTGGATTATATTACGTTTTTCATTTGCAATTTATATAAAGTCTGGACAGAAATAGTTTATTCAAGTGTATAATGTCCTCCTAAGGAAATAATTAACACAATGGAGAATATAAAAATAAGAGTGATATTTTCTACATTGTGAGAAATAGTTTGTATGGAATTCAAACACCTTTAATTATACGATCTGCACGGTTACTGACTTGATGCCTGAAACTCGAGTGATTATTGTGAAATACCGTAGAACATATTTTTGTCTTGAAATCTGAACCTGAAATATGATTTTATTTTGATTCAGTTATCAGGAATGTACTATATTGTATACTGCATATTGTTGATTATAACATGTTGTTGTTACTATATGAATGATTTTAGAAGAGTTTTCGTCGTATAAATCTGTGTTGTCATATGATATATTCCCTGTTATAGAGCATAGCATACCTACTGATTTCCTGTTAAATGACATATTTTCTTGTAGATGATGAAACTACAACGCGCAATATCAAAAGGAGACGTGTCTTCTGATTCTAATTTAAATCCATCTAAACTTCCTGCTATAGAGCGGGGTAGAACAGAAATAGGTGTATGTATTCAACAAGTGTACAAGAGTGGATTTGGGTCTGATTCTAGCACATGCACAGGCTATATTAAGCAACTTTTATGTGTGGTTAAGGTGATTGATACATGGATGATCGTACATGAGTGTTCGCTTCGTATTAAAAAATATGAAACAAATAATATTATATTTTATGACTTTTAGGAGGTAAAATATTCTGATTATTTAACAAGTTTTCATGTTTTTTCACATGAAACACAAATGTAAGATTCATGTTTTTTCTATTAAATACACGTAGTTCAATTTAGTTATTCACTGAAATAATATATTAACTCCAATGAAAAGACTAAAACCGAGCCTGCTACTTTTCTCTCGTTTGTGTTTGTTGCTTCCAAGGGATCCTCTTTTCAGTATTTATTACGATACAAGGGATTTCAGGTGTACACCTACAGGGAAGTGAGTAAGGGTCTGTTAAATCCAGTTCATGTACATCATTACCCTCAATCTTCATCCCATTGTTATCAACTTTTAACCTTACATATGTTTATCATGAACAAAATCAAAGACTTATTCATTCATTCATATGAATATCCAGTGATGAGTGTGGTCACACTCAACCTAAATATTTTTTTAATAAACTGAAGCTTTTAATTGCGAACTTTCAAGGGGTAGTCTCCTACAGCAAGAGAAATGGAAGCTTGTACAACTTGTACACCTACAGGGAAGTGAGTAAGGGTCTGTTAAATCCAGTTCATGTACATCATTACCCTGAATCTTCATCCCATTGTTATCAACTTTTAACCTTACATATGTTTATCATGAACAAAATCAAAGACTTATCCATTCATATGAATATCCAGTGACGAGTGTGGTCACACTCAACATAAATATTTTTTTAATAAACTGAAGCTTTTAATTGCAAACTTTCCAGGGGTAGTCTACCTACAGCAAGAGAAATGGAAGCCTGTACAACTTGTACACCTACAGGGAAGTGAGTAAGGGTCTGTTAAATCCAGTTCATGTACATCATTACCTTCAATCTTCATCCCATTGTTATCAACTTTTAACCTTACATATGTTTATCATGAACAAAATCAAAGACTTATTCATTCATATGAATATCCAGTGACGAGTGTGATCACACTCAACCTAAATATTTTTTTAATAAACTGAAGCTTTTAATTGCAAACTTTCCAGGGGTAGTCCCCTACAGCAAGAGAAATGGAAGCTTGTACAACTTCCACACCTACCCATTTTCACTACTTTGGACCTGGGACTTGGGTGGGTACAGCATGGCACCCTTGGGTGGGTAAAGCATGGCACCATTCTTGAAAAACTCGTCGGTCCGACACACAGAGTGTCAATGTTTTGGCTATGAATAGTGACCAGTATGTGACCTTTATTTAATTAGTTTCAATTAGAAAGTTGTAAAAAAATAAACAAAAAACTTAAACACATAAAAGTTGTAAGATAGTCTGACACATATAACTACATTTAACTAAGGGTGGATCCAGGGGAGAGGGCTGGCATGCACCCCTGCACCCCTCAAACTTATGTTTGCTGGATTTTAGTGTGTGTGTGTATGCAGAAGGTTGGGGGTGGCGAGGATGTGCCCACACCGCGTCCACCGATGCTCATCATTAGATTTAACCATTTAAATAATCTGAAATCATTGCCAGCTATTTTATACAACCGTACAACCCTACCACCCACTAAATTCAAATCCTGGATCCACACCTGCTAACTACATATAAATACACAAGGCTGTTGCATACTACTAATGAGAGAATGCAGTCTATACTAACCATGGTTTAATCATTTTAGTTTGAATTCTCACTTACAGACAAGTGTATGACGTGCCATGTATTATATGTACTTAAACAAATAACCATGTGGC